>JAODUI010000016.1:4707666-4722344 GCA_027563995.1 Papilio gigon | reverse complement strand
GCATTGGGAAAGGACTATGTCCAACAGTGGGCAGACAGGGGCTGTTGATGATGATGATGATGATAATGCTTTATTGTCAGAAGGTTCTTACAAAAGGAGCAGTTAAATAAAAATCGTAAGACGAATCGTCTGTTGGATCAGCTCGGGTAATAATAAAGAAATAGATCAAATAATAACGAATTAGGTCGAGTGGTCAACATCTGCTATCTGCAATTAATTAATTTAAAGATAATATATGTCCTTAGTGAGATTGCATTATCTGACGTTGTTTGATTGCACTACTATGTTGTCAACTGAGCTACAACTTCTGAATACCTAAATACATACTTTTTTAGTTTTTTTTTTCATGAAAAGTCTAAAACATAACAGATGAAATCTTCTTATATATCCTACAGAGAACAAGTAAATGGTTTAACCCATCCCTCTGTTTTGACTGAATAAAATTTTGATTAATGAAAAATAATTATCAAAGTTTGACCTTCATTTTATAAATGAGTGACATCACTCGCTTAATTAAATATGCAAATTGAAAATTACTCAGAGACGATTGTTTTTTACAAAATGATAATTGTTTTTGTAATGAAAGCGTTATTAATTCAAAAATATCAATTTACAGTAATTTAAATGGAAGTCTACGGTGGCGCAATTAGGCGTTTTACTGGACCGTAATGTACTCGACATTGTCCAGGTTCGATGCCCGCTATACACCACGTTGTTTTCCGATTTTCGAATTAAATATGTACATTCTCCGACGTTCTAACAATGAAGAAAAACATAGTGACGCCTGCACATATCTGCGAAGATTTTCAAAGATTTGTGTGAAGTCAATCTACCCGCACTGGAAGTGGTTGACTATGACTTCGTCACCCCTAATAGCAGGGTAGGCTCCGAGCATCTCAATGGGGGCGTGTAGTGGGGTGATGATGATTATGATTAATGTAACTTTCGGGTGTCACTGGACCTGTCATCACGACAATGACAATAGGCTGATGATGTTTTTGTTTTCCGAAGTGTCTCAGTTATACAGAACCCACAGTTATATTCTAGCTATTGACATCACTTATAAGCATATGTTGTGTTTGTTGAACTCAAATTCAAGTGGATTTATATCTAACTTGTTAAGTCAAGTACTTACATATATAACTTAATCTAGTCTCATGTTTAATCAGGCTATTTATTCCCTGGTTAATGGGATACTTAATTAACGTTAACCTAAAAATCAAAGAATTTTATCTAAATGACATTTGAAACGTTTATTAATTGAATGCAATGCATTACGTTTCGCTAGCTGTCGCCGTTCCCGGGTTCAACTCAACGGTGCTTATTAAGATTTTTTTTTTAAATTAAGATGTTAACAGATTTTTGTTAATTGACTAATATTTCTTTTATCAAACCAACTAAGCTTACTTGTGCTAGAATATGGTTTACAATAGTAGAATAGCGGGATTCGAACTCTCGACCACGTGATCGGAAATCCATATCCTTACCCATTAGGCTATTGGCGCTTCAAGAATACAAATTTAACAACAAATAAATAATTTAATCAACGCTCTATGTCACTATAATGGAACTATCGACTCGTTTATAGTAAAAATCTTAATGTAACCGATGTCGTGCCGTCTCCGACAATGGACACCGCGCCCGCGCTCACGGCCGCCCCTCGCACGACGCCTGCGCCGGCCCTGGCCGCGGCTAATTGTCTGCAAATTGACGCTCCACGGCTACAGAATGGGGTAGACAGATTTCACAAAACTTAATACTTAGAAACTACTGTAAAGATCGTGCTTTTTAAAATTTTTGGTGTTTACTAATATTAACGACTTTAAAGCCCTTATCCATTGGTCATCACTAATCACTGGTCACTAGTAACGCCAGAATAACGGTAATTGCTTACTATTTCTATATATTTACTCGCATAGCTGGTACCTACTCGTTCGAGATTTGAATTTTGATGTCTTAACATTAAACCCTACATGTTAACCACACGACTATTGTAGCTCAGGTACAATGACGCTAGATACCTAAATCCGCAACAAAACACTGTTAATTAGATTAGCAATGTCATATGAAATAATTTGTTTTGTAGAGATATCAATTGGCACGCATATTGAAACTAACATTATTTTGAAGGCGTTAATTTAATGTGCAACGTAATAAAAAAAACAACATTTGGATATTATAGCGTCGAGTGTAAGTTATTCATGTTAAGTTAGAGAAAATTATAATATTTTTAGCAATCATAATTGCACTTATTTTTATAAACGTCAAAGTAACGTACGACCAAGTTATGAATTTAACTTTACTTCTAAAACAATTTCAAAATACTCATTTTCGGCACTCACGAGTCCCGCGTTATTTCTACCGCTTGTTACCATGACAACCGACGGCATTTATATTAATGTTACAATTACTAAATATTGCGCACTATGTTACTAACGTCCTCGGTGTTGGCAACACAACACTCGCATTTCTAAATTGTTATTTCTTAGCAATATATGTAATGATATGACGTAAATAAAAAATATCGATTTTACTTGTTTCTATAAAAATAAACAATCTTTATTAACATATTTATATAAATACAAAAGTAAGGAAATAAAAAAAATATTCACACACATGCAAAAATAAACAAAAACAACATAAAAAGTCGTCCCCTTCTTTATACAAAATATGTATTCTCTTTGTCTTTACCAAAAATCCCGTCAAATTGAGATATAAAGAAAACACGTCTAAAATTAAAAAAAAAAAAATTAGTTCTTTTTCTATAAACTAAAGAAACCTTTTTTCTTTATATTTATATGAAACTAACATGAACATAGCTGCACGATGATCGCCTTTGTGGTCACGTCGTTCCTTCGACGTCACGAGTCCGAGTCCTATAAAAAAGCTGCAATAATAATGAAGCCGGCTACATTTTTTCAGTTTTAACTAAACAGTTAAATTTATGTATGTAATGAAATCTTAACAATCACTTCTATACAGTTTTCATTTAAGTCGTTTGGTAATTACTTAGTACCTATAGATTTCAGTAATATAAAATACCAGCAAATTTTAGTTAATCCACTAATATTTCTTCTACCAGACCAACTACGCTCTAGGCTTATTAGGATATGGTTTACAACAGTCCAATGGCGGGGTTCGAACTCATGACCACGTGATCGGAAAACCGTATACTCAGCCATTCCGCTATTGGCGCTTAATTATAATAAAAGATTTAATTTAACAAATCAACATAAACGCCTGCATGTTCGTATTAATTGTCTCTGAGTGCCGCAGTAATTCTAACCCGAGCACGTGACCAGAACAAACAGTTACAGAATGGTTAGCGTTGTGAATTTGGTTAAATCGATGTTATCACCGCCAGAGGACGCTCTAAATGCTTACACAAATTGTAATGTACTGAGCCAATATCACCTGTAGACTAAACATTTGTAAGGGTAGGTTTACATTGACGGATAAGACTGGTAGAGCATTATAAAAGATGGGTAACAATAGTAAAATTGTATCTACAACATTTTGTTGCACCAATCATTGTCCTGAGTCATCAGCACTTGTTTGCCCACTGCTGGACATAGGCCTTTCCCAATGCCTTCTACAGTATGCGTCTTCCTCCGTCCACAGTATAGGTCCTCCTGCCGCCCCCGCAGCCTACGCCGGTATAAACACGATGTTGTATTTCTCGGTTACTGTAAACTTAAGACATAAAGTTACGTTGGAAATTTTCTTATCTGATGATTTTGATGGATGTTTCGGGTGATAAGATAAAATCTACTTAATTAAAAATAAAACAGTACTAAATTTAGACGAGAAAATATCCACCACGACTTCGTCAATCCAATTTAGGCTTGTTAGGATATGATTTACAATATTCGAATGGCGGTATTCGAACTCTCGATCACTAGATCGGAAATCCGTACCTTAAGCATTAGGCTATTAGCGATTGAACTAGATAATTTTCCAGTTTGCATGTTTCTTCTGTAGCCTAAACAAATGCCTTATTAAGATTTCTCTAGGGTAGTTGTTTGTACTTATAAGTAGTTTTTTTTTTAATACAAAATGCATTAACAGCGTTATACGTCAAGATGTGTACCTCAATAGGTCCTGTGATGACAAGGAGTCAATGTCACAACATCCTGTTTTATCCTAATTGAAAAAAGCCGGAACTCCTCAGTGGACGAGTTGCCGCGGTTTGTAGCGGTTCGTGATCACCTCATGACTAAGTTTAATACGTCTATATTTTATCTAGTAATACTTATACTGGTAACTTGCTGCGACTTTGTTCATCTGGCATTAAATCAGTCTGTACGATATACCCGGCTATATGACTATCTCTTCCAAATTTTGTCTAGATCTGTTCAGCTGTTCTGAAGTTACGTGATAACCATCTTATGATGATGAACAGTTAGATGTATGGACATCCATTCTATCACGTTTATAATATTTGTAATATACGTAAGAATATTTATAGATAAAATGCTATACAAGTTACTTATCTAAATTTATGAAATTCGCTCAATTTACATTATTCCAGACCATTCGACTGGAATAAGTTAAACTGTGTTTTAAGAAGAAGAGTGTTTTTTTCTTTGGAATACTGGTACTTTACCATATATTGTTTAAATAGTGAGGTATATAAGACGTGTAATTTTGTCGTGTAAGGAACAATGTATAATCATAACACAGATTATGCCATTACAATGCTTTAAGTTACAACTAAATTATATTGTAGATAACAACTACGTCCAACAATCACCTCTATTACCAGCGATTAAGGTACAGTTTCATAACTCATATAAATATGTGAACACGACAAACTACTTTAGTGTGAACTGGACTCAAGTTTCAGGCGCTCTCGACTAAATTACACATTACACAGTCAACCTGTACACAGTGATGCTACCAGTCCGGTAGTGGTCCTAGCCGGTCCTAGCATGACCACGGACCAGTGGTATATCATGTGAATTTTTGGTGTTGTGCATTTAGAGATTCCTTTTGTTAATTAGAATATATCCTTGATAAACATTAGTTTTTGTGTTTAAAAGATTTTTTTGATTGCTTCAAGAATGTTTGATTTTTATTTCGGGATAATTTTATAATAAATTAATTAAGAAAAATGTAGATGAAATTTGTATTAAGACTTTTTCTTTTTACAAACTGAAAAAAAAATATTTCATAACATTATTTAAAGCTTAAATAATTTATTTCCTTTGGGTTCTTAATATTCAATACAATGTTAGTGTATTCAATAAAATAAGTTCAAATATTTTGAGAGAAAACATCTCCATTAATTCAGTCAATAAATTTACGTAAAACTTCTATAGGTTTCTTTTTAAATATCTAACATTCAAAAGCAAAACCAACAGAATTTAAACTCAAAGAAACGACTAAAAAAAAATCGAAACAATTATCAAACCGCAGACAAGAGATCGACAGTGCTTGTGTGATTAACGAACAGATGATGAAGTTCAAACGTCAGAACTTGGTGTCAGGAGACACTTCGGAAGAGGAGATCGGGCACAGCTACTTGGGAACTTTGGTAAGTGGAGTAATGTTCTCCAACCAGCTTTTATGAAATAACGACCTTGGACTACGTTGTGGAAAGCTCTCAAGCTTAGTTACGCCTTACTAAGGTTTCCTTTGCCAATACATTCGTATAAAACATTATAATCCCTCTTATTTTTCTAGGTAAAACAGAGACAATAAATGACCGCATACCACGGCATGTATGGAAGCAACTTGTCTACTAATTTAACTCCAAATAGAAATCCGTAATCTCTGCTTACCCTCTCATCAAAGTTTTAACTTTATAAATATAACTACAAATCGGGTTTTTTTGAAGTAAAAAAAACGAGGATAAAAACCTCATATGTTACTACAATAAATTTACCTATTACTTATTTGAGACGGGGATTTCTCTTAATACTTCCCCTATCATACAGATCATTTGTAATTGAATTATTGACCATAGATTATAAATATTTATGTATTACGAGTGTACTGACATCGCTTTAATTATGTGTTTGTGACAATTACGTGGGAAACACTCCTATAAATCAACACTCATTTACATGACATAGTTATTGACCACAGCCTCCGTAATGTTTTGTATTTCAGTAATTCGTAACGTGCGATGATAGTAATTATTGTTGAAATCATGTTGCCATGGTAACCGATATACAGGAAGCTTAGGGATACAAGCAGTAAACTCTATCGTTCTAATAACGAATATAAAACAAAAGAAATTAGTTTAAAGTCCAATCTGATACAATCCAGCATTGTGTGTAACTCGCCGTGGGCTTCCACTGCCGTATGTAAACTATTATACAAAAAATATGGTCATCCCTATCATCTAGACCTTAGCCAGTAAAGAATCGGTACACCAGGCACTTGAGATCTGCCTATCTACCGTCTTTAAATTGTAACATGATCATGTCACTAACACAATCCATTCTTTCCTAGGGATACCTCTTCATTCACAGTTCAAATTCATGACTTATTGCATATATTTACATGCCTCAATTTCTTTACCACTGGTGCTACTTACTGATTTACTCCTATCATTCACTTTAAAATTAAAATTTCAAGCGCCAATAGCCTATGGTTAAGGGTTCGGACTACCGATCTAGCGATCGTAGTTTCGAATCCCGTCATTCGATTATTATCGTGGACCATATCCTAACAACCTTCAATGTTATTAGGAATTGTTACAAGAAATATTAATAAAGTAACAAAAACTTACTAATATTTTTATTAAAAATAAATTGTGTAAAGTTGTGGGGGTAAAGTGAACTGATGATGCAGAAAAAATGTAATCCTTCGGTTGTAAACCCACGCTTCAAGACAGTACTTAGTGACTGTTAAGCTAATGTTCATAGATAAAACTAGTTTTTTAACAATAATTACTTCGTATAAAGATTTCCGTTTGTTAACTGACGTTTATTTTCCTACATCCTTATAACCTAGTGGTTACTGTTTTTTGTTAAGTGTTGAAGGTTCGATCTTGTAATTAATTATCTAACTAGTTAGGACTATAGTCGTGTCTATGTTGTAACGGATTGTCAATTGTTGTTGGACAGTGTGTAAAAGGGATGATAATTTATCTACACTTTTAAAACAATTGATGTATGTATGTAATAAAAAAATCATATTTCGCGAACACAATGTGTTTACATAGCTACGTAACGTAAATCCATTTTTTTTAATCTTGTCTGTACGCAAGTCGGCGTTTGTTCCCAGTAATCTTCGACGCGGCTGGACCTCATTTGTCGGGATTTTTAATGTTAAATGAAAAGCCCCTGATGGGCTCGAAACTAATCAATACTGACACCAATTTTCACGTGAATTAAGCCAGTTTTATAAGTAGTATAGACATTTTGGACAGTGGAACCCCACCCTTAGTTATAGAAATTATAATATACATACATACAAGTGACTCCTATGTAACACACGGCGGTGGTTTCCTTACTTAGAATGTAACTTAAGATCCCTGAAGTCAGTTAGAATCAGAACACACGTTCCCACAGAATTTATTAAACAAGGCGTAGCTAATTAGTAGAAGTACAGATAAAGTTGTATTTAACCATACAGTCATATATACACGATAGATCAGTGTTTCTCAAAGTGGGCGGTAACGTCCCCTTGGGGGGGTTTGTAACCTAGAGGGTGACGTTAAGGTGCCCATAAAAATGGGATAATATCACTTACTTTATATAGCATTTGAATTTAACTAAATTAAAGCCCACCTCCTACATAATAACGTACACTTACGTAAACATCGTTTACTATTTCTATTTAAATCTAAATTTTAAACTAAAATTAAAGTACTGAAGTTGTGGCTATTCACTTTTAGGGGTGAATAAAAAACGTGGGGGCTCTGAAACAGATTTGATTATCAAAGGGAGCGTAAAAGAAATAAGTCAGTGATAATAACTGCAATAGATTGATAAAATAGTAGTATGTGTAATGAAAAAAAAAAAGAAAATCCAATTTTTGTCTGTCAGCCGCATGTCTTCCAATGATGTCCGAAATGGCAAGATTTATTTTGATGGGACTCTTACTGAACGGTCGATGTATGCGGGAACTCAGGCTGGTGTCTGATGTTCTACGCTGACGAAGTCACGAAGACACGATAGTCCTTAATAGAAACACTGCTCGTGCTTGCTGTAATTAAAATGAACTTAACACGTAATCATGTTCACTAAATGCTCTGATTCTCACACGCCCAATTCATGTTCCGTGAATATAGAATTAGGAGTCTCTTAACACTTTATTAGGCGTTATCATTGAACAAACTATCACGTGAGGAGATCTCGGCACGTTAACACGAGGCCTCGAGGTGCCGCCCAATCTGAGAACTTACCTGTAGGTTGCTTACGAAAAGGTTTTACTTTTAAATATTATTAAATTTTATTTTACTCATATCTCCTGTCACCAAACCAGGTGAGCTTGAAAAAGCTTGTATTAAAATATGGTTCGCAATAGTCGAATGACGGGAATCGAACCCACAACCGTTAGATCGATAGTCCGTGCCCTTAACCATTAGGCAATTGGCTTCACGTTGTAACTAACATGTTACATGACCCTTTTCGTATGGGTAGAATAGTTTATCTCTCGCTTTAAACACGTTCATATCTATTTTTAGGCAAAATCTAGAAAATTGATTGCGTGGAATCAAATTATAAAGAGTTTTATTAAGCCGATTAAGATGCTACTTAGAACTAAGTAAATAAAATGTAGATATTCAAATAAAAACTTAGTGTGTTACATTACTTAGTGCCAGTACTATCAAAGTTTTAGAACTATCGACGTTTGTGTGAAATAAGGAAACACAGGCGTCGCGTGCGCACCGCGACATTGCCACTTGACCCGCCCACGGCAGGCCTTAGCCCTGAATCATGGCCCTATTTTAGTTGACCTGTCAACAGTAGACCTTACTATTATATCATGGGTCAAATAAGATGGTCATGTTTTTAGGCTATGTACACAGTGCTGTAAACAAAACTTACTACATACAATAAAATGTATTTAACTTATTCAGTTCAGCAATAAATTAAAAAGTGTCAAAATCAGCAACCTTACGAATAGGCGACAAAAATCTAAGGGAAGGGTATGCGTAACAAAGAGTTGTTTAGAGATCCCGGGAGCCCTCTTTAGTTGCACGTGAAGGTGGCCACCTAGTCGGTTTTAGTGGGTCAAGTCCTACATAACCCTGTCTGTCTGGGGAGGCAGGATATCATTCGAAGATTTCCCTCTGAAACCAAGAAAAAGAGGAAAAGATCTAATAGTCCAGGCACAACTAACTTATTACGAAAATGTACAAATGTAATAAAGCTGAACAAAGTTTATCTTTTGCGTAAAGAAATCGGAAGTTTAGTCTGTGCACGCATCCTATGGCCGCGTCCGTTGTTCCTTGATGACTAACATTTTGAATTGAATTAGGAAGTACGTATTTATGGGATTTTTTGACATGCCGCCCGCAATTTATGCACGAGGATGTTGGACAGCGCTTGTTGTAAGGAAATTTCAACATCTTTGTTATATTTAGGAGATAAAATATTTTTAACCCTCGCCAGAAATTTGGTCAAATTCTTTCTTTCCAAAGTATTCTTGTATCTACAATTCCTTCTCTTTTTAGTTCTTCTTTTTTCTTTAACCATTTCTGGCTTGTAGTTGTTTTTTGATTTAACTATCCTTACCGAACATCTTCTGAAATATCGTTATGTTTTTAAGACTATTTGAAACTTAGAAATCCTTTCCTAAGAATGACCTTTGATGTAGCGTGCAGCCATCGCGTGCAGACCTCAGTTCGAATCCGATGCAGCCACTTAACGATTACTTCCCATTCGTCTGGTCGCCGACTGATTCTTATCGAACAATTGTCATGTTTGACTTTACAATATGCAACTTCATTTTGTATCTTTCAAACCGACTTTACAAATATACTCAATTTATTTCTACGTTTTCGTCAATATTACAAAGGGTATAGTTACCTCTGTGCTTTTGTAATGTAATTGATATAGAAGTCATAAGAATGATTTATAAGATATTTTAATAAGAAATAATATAAAGACATTTGAGCACTGAGAGCGTCAATTGTGGCAATTGTTGAATTTACCTCATCAGACGGTATTTCCTTTCCTCCCACAGCCCGGCAGCCGACACCGCCAGCTGTACGAGGAGCGAGGTGCCGGCCGCGCGACTTGCGCGCTCAGGTGTACCCTGTACTTAGCTAAGCCAGTTAACGTCGTTTAGTTTGTAGGTCGCCTTACATTATTATTAATGATACCGTCCTTAATGCGACAACTTCACTTGACCCATCCGGCGAAATACCGTAACTCTATTCTTCGGGTAAATGATAACACGCTCACAGCTACCGACTCGAGATGTAAGTTAGTTCTACAACTTAACTTATTGTATGTCTAACGTACTTAAGAAGACAAAAAAGACATGAAGTTTCTTGATCCTTTTTTTTAAGTTTATGAAACGAGCTATCATATTTGTATCGACGCGTTTAAGGTCTGGTCACATGACACGCTTAATACTAATCCGTCGTCAACTGGGTAGAGCTTCAACTCCTCAAAAACATGAAGATAAAAAAAAGTTAAAAGTTGCAGTCGTGTATATATATCAAATTATTTTACCTGTGTAAAGTTATCTTAATATTACAATCTTTATGCACTTGTTTATACCTAAGTTAGCTATAAACACCTATTAGACATTTTCTAGAATTGTCCGTAACTTTGAATAGATAATTTCTTACGTCGTGAACAAAGTATATATAATTTTAAAATCTCATCTTATCATTAATTACACGGCTCTGAATATGTTGTGGTTAATCACAATTTGAAACCATTCTCTTTGAAGCAACACTGAGGGGCTCGGAGCCTACCCTATTATTAGGGGTGACTAGACCAGTCAACCACGCCGGCACAGAGCGTGTTCGTTGACTACACACATAACTTTAAATTTCTTCGCCGATATATGTAGGTTGCATCACCATATTTTCCCTCACCGTTAAAGCGTCGTATAATGTACGTATGAAATTCGAAAATCTAAAAACACATAGGTACATGGATGAAATCTGGACAATGTCGAGTACGGTCCGGTCCGGTCAAGCGCCAAACAACTGCGCCTCTGACGCAGTGGAAATCCACTGTTATATAAATCAGTAGACTTCCAGAGTTCGACCTCAGTTCATTTTGAATTTGCATTTGCATAGAGTCAGAGCAAGCGTACGTTTGCCTGGTAATGAGTTGGGCTAATGAATTATGCATAACCATAGTTCAGTTATGCATCCATCGGCTCCGCGAAATATCTAGGTAGATTTTCCTGCTTGTGATTCGAGTTAGTGAGAAATGGAGCACGTTTTTCGCGATATTTTTCGTTGTATGACATTTGCATATAAAACATAATTGAAAAATAGCTCCATCTATTGCAAATAATCTACATTATAATGTATAATTTTATTTCCTATAACTTGAAGAATACTAATGTAATTTATAACTACACTGCCGACAATAGTTTGGTTAACAATAAAATAATAATAAGAAATATGAGTTATACATAATTAAGAAACAAAAATAGTCATAAAAAATAAACTCAGAATGGGTTATCGGCAGTTTCTAATTGTTCAGAAGTTACGAACAAGATTATCTGTGTCGGCAAACAGAGGCGCTGCGATCGCGGTTAGGTCTGTTAGTAAAAATGTAAAACCTTAGATGTAGGACATTTAGAACAGAATAAAATATGACTACACAGTTACAAGGTAGGTATATAACCTATAGATTGAGTGTATCATGCAAATTTGACATCTCATCGAGAGTCATCTTCATCAACCTCATTTTTAGGCTTCGGATGAGTATAAATTTGTAATTTAAGGATGTCGAAAATCAATGCTGTCGATGTTTTTTTCTTTTCATTGACCATCAAATCGAAGTTCGACCATGAACACAAGTTATACATCTCGAGCTATGAATTACAAGTATTTAAGAGTTAATAACAATACAGTTTCCTTCTAAAATAACTATGACAAGAATAATAAATATATGGGACTTTTGTATGATAATCTTATTAAGGTTGTTTGGTGTCAGTTTGTATGAAAGGTGTCAGCAGTGAGACAATAGGCTAGATGTCAAGGGGAAAACTAAAGCACATTGCCTGGAAAACTGAGCGCAATGAATTAACCATGAAGGATATTTTTCAAGGATAATACAATGAAACGGAAAAGAAACAAATCCCTTAACAGCCTTTGCAGCGCCAATAGCCTAATGGTTATGGGTATAGAATACCGATGTAGCGGGCGTAGATTCCAATCCCGCAATTCGTCTATTGTGCACCATATACTATCACAAGCTTACCAGGAACGGTCATAATAAATATTAGTGAATTAAAAAAAATCTACTAATATATTTATTGAAAAAACAGCTTAACTTTTTCTGTACTAAAGGTATTTTTATTAACTATTAGTAGATATTTTTCGTCAACTCGACGACTTAGTGCGGACGGCGGGAAGTCGTTGGATGCGGGTGGACCTCATACTGTGGAAGGCATTGGGACACGCTCATGTCCAGATGTTAGCAGATATGGACTAATGATGATGGTGATGAAGTTTAATTTTATATATCTAGCTGACTATAATCTTACTTACTGGAGTTAATATACTCGGAAATAAGACAATACTTTGTTACAAAACAAACGTAAACAAGAGTAATTTATGGGGCGTGGCAATGCCCCGTCTATGTCATATCCTTTTCTATTTATTTTATTTTCATTGTTGCCAGTCTAGCAATATTCTTTATTTAAACGTAATTAACAAAGATATGTAAGTGTGTTCAACCATTTTTACCTACATAACAGAAAGTCTTTGCTAAGTGAGAGTCAATGTTTGAAGACAGACGAACAGTCCGCCAGCAGCGTTTGTGCTGGCGGAAGGTCGGCGCGTGATAGCGACGCATCCTAATCCTATCCTAATATGCTCGGAATATAAGACGCCGCTAGGGTTGTCAAAATATTTTAAAAACTATGAAAATTAATTTATTTGAAAAAGTATAAACAATTTAAATTTCTCGAATTACTATCCTCTTATTTTTTTTATGATTTCTTTAAACAAAAAAATATGTATGATTTAGCTTTCTAGAACAAAATTATTTTACGACTAGATCTTTGTTCACCGCGCTTGTCTAGTGCTCATTTCTAGACTTCACATACATCTTTGAAATTTTCTAAAATGACTATATTACAAGAAGTGTTAAAGTAGCGCCAGTGATAGAAAAATTGAGAAGTAAAAGGTTATCGCGGCATGGACATGTTGTGAAGAGATGATGAGCACATAAACAACGTGATAAGATTGAATGTTGGCTATAAAGGTAGAGAAAGACCGAAGGTGTGGATTGTGTGAAAGGGGGTATGTGTAAGTTAGGTCAAATATGAGCTGGCAGAGATGTAATACACTCTGTGCTGACCCTCCGTAGCGAAAAGAGCAGGTTGGTGATGACACACATCTTTGAAATTCTTGTCCGCGAAGAATTGTGCAGGCATCATGTTACCTTCACCGTAAGAACGTAAACGTTCATTTTTTTTATATAGTCACTGTTTACCTTTAAGAGGCATTTACAGTTTCACCGGGCTTGAGGTGGCCGGGCGCAGAGGGCGCTCAGCCTAAACCTCGATAATAAACGTTCAAGGGGACATGCGGACTTTTATGTTGACAGCTGTCGCTTTTCAGTAACGAATTGTGTTCAATATAACCACTTTTTTATTTCTTAATTAATGTTAGACGTTAAGGTAAATTAAAATAAATAACTAAAACGTTTTAAGGTTAAGTTAAAAAATATCGGTGACAAGACAAGGGTTTCCTTAATGTTACGTGTCACGTCAGATTAATTACTTCATTTTGAAGTTAGCAAAGAAAAAAGCAAGTGGAATTATTACTATTATCAGACATTACTTGCGAAATTAAAAACAGCAATATCTTTAGCTGTTCAAAAGTGAGACACGGGCTGGTGCTGATGATGATGAAGGTGGACTGGAACATTTTAGTCAGTAAATAAAGTTAGTAATAGATTGTTCAATCAAGCATTATGATGCTAAAATCAATGTTTCTCAGCGGAGAATCGTAGAGAATATGTGGTTGTATATAAGAAATTAAAAATATTTGCATTCCTACTGCACAATGTCGGAATAGCATCGCTAAATATAGCCGCCTCCCACGCTTCTGCCGCGTTAATTGCACACAATAATTATTTTTAACTCTGAGTACGTGTTATATGATACGATACAATCTTGTCTATGGACTTAAAGTATATAAAATTCTTCTCTAAACTCATGAAACGAATACTAAGACGTGTTGTGCAAAAACCAGAGATTAATGGTATCTTTACAACTTAAAAATACTTCATTTATTTTAGATATAATTCGAATCATAAAAGTGAGGCAAAAAAACCATCGTAGGTCTTTTGTTGTGATAGACTTCTCCTCTATTAGACGTCAGACTTGTATGAAACACTCCATCTATAAATGGTACATCTAATATCAGTGCTAGGTCGTCGTTGTTTTTACCATCTACAAACAGTACAAGAAGAATGTTAGATATGAAGGTGGAGAGATATGTGGGTCGAGGTAGACCTAAGAAAAGATGGATGGATTGCGTGAAGGATGACATGAGTAAGAAAGGGGTAACC
>JAODUI010000016.1:4674514-4690596 GCA_027563995.1 Papilio gigon | reverse complement strand
GCCCCCGATGGGCTCGAAACTAGTCGGTACTGACACCGAGTTGCACGTGAGTTAAGCCGTTTTATAAGTAGTATAGCGAAATGTCTCAAGAAAGTTTGAATAGTTTACAAAGTAAATATATATGAAAAATCGTTTCGCTGCTAAAAATCTTTTATGCGCGTCATGAAAAGGTATGAAATATACGCATGGAGTGAGATGCTGTAAAATGATGCCAGTAGTTTATTTTTTAATTTCATTGTTCAATTTCAACATAGAATTCTTTCAAATAAAATGTTGAACAATTTCACATGAAAAACGTGTATTTAAACTTGAGTTAGCTCTTTCTCTTTTTATTACATGAATTAAAAAAAATAAACTTGAAATTATGTTCCAACAATTTTGCAGATAAAAACTTTAGTTCGAGAGAACAGGCAAACATAAACTACGAAGCAAAACTATATTGGTTTAATTTATTATTGAAATCATTGTAAACAAAGATATGTAATGAAAAAAAAACAGTTACAGTTTACTTTAAGACCCTTTACAGTCATCGTTCTTTAATCTATAAAAAAGGTTTTACTGTAATTCACACGCACTACTGTGGCTGTACATTATGCATATTGTACACTAGTAACTATTTGTAAGCGTGTTCTTTGTTAATTACTTTGGACATTGTTACAGTAATTGTTGCGGTCATCCTGCGCGCTGGCGCAGTTAACAGAGGGCGCTGTCGCAGTTAACAGTGAATATGCCGACGGTTAAAGCAATTACGCTCTCCCACATAAAATTAAACCGACGTGTATAACTTTAATGTTATTTATATAGAAATTCTCGAAAGTTTTGAGATTAAAGTTTTCGTTAATCAAATTGAGAGTACTTGCAGTACATATTTGTACAATAAATGTTCAATTATAATGTAAATAATTGATTCATCAAGGTGTATTTAATTTTTCGTATAACATAAAATTTTACATATCAATAACGAAAATATCTTAATACTGTTACATATTTAACGAGAAGGAAACACTGTCATAAATTTATGAATGATTAACAAAGTTAGGAATTGAATAATTTGTCAAATAATGTAAAACAAAGGAGGCGGCGGAAGTTGTACGGAAAGTTGTCAAATTAAAAAGTTTGACAATACTTATGTTACATTACGGGCTGGAAAAGATTTGGCTAATATTAAAATTTCTTAATGCTTACTTTTAATAATTCAAAGAGAAAGTATATTTCAATATTTGAATGAAAAAAAAAACACAATTATAAAACCTTTGTACTAAGTTCTAAATGGCAAAAGTTTATTCAGATGTATTAGTCGAAAAAAACATTACACTACAGTTAGGCTCCTCCATTTCATGTTCCATTATTACGATATTACGATTATCCCATTCATCAGTCATTTGCAAAACTCAATGCTATCTGATCGGTTATTGTTATATGTTTAAGACCGTGAGTGTGACTGACGGTACTTATAAAGTTATATATTAATTCGTATTACCTACTCAATGAATCGTAGTAATTTTTTGACTTTTGGTGTAGTAACATTTACAAGAATCGAGCGTAAATGTCTGAATGTGATCAAAGCACGGAGTGTCGACATGCAAATAGACTATTAACACTAAAGATAACGATGTGATTAGTACTGGGGACTTCGATTCACCTATAACTGAACGAGGCCTATGTCCGAAGTTGTCGGCGACGAAGATTTCAAATTGGATCGACTTAATTAAAACACTCTCTATATTGTGTTGACGTTTTAATAGAGGTCTGCTGAATAGATAAATACAATATCATTTCTTTTGATCAATGCTCAAAAATTAATTAATGCTTCGTTCTAAGTACTACCTCCGCCCCCTTATAATGCTTACGTAATACTTGAACGGCCCCTTATCTGTTAAGTATTCACCAGCAGCTCAGTTAAATGTATACAGTACGTGACACTATTCATTCCGAATAATTTTTTTACAAACATTTCTATTAATAATAATTTGAAACGGAACATAGTCATAGGAAGTTGAGATATTTTACAATTTTTTTTTTTTAATTTTTTTGCATTTACAATTTTTTCCATTTAAGAGATTTTTTTTATATTGTATTAAATAGGATACGTGCTAAGTTTTGTTCGGACCTAATTACGAAACGAAGCCGGTGTAATTGAAACCAAATTTATTCTCGACCAAGGCTTGTGATGAAAATCATTCCAAATTAATTTAGATAGGTTTATTTATTAAGCTAAAGTATATTTAAATAAGGAAGCGCCAATAGCCTAATGGTCGAGGGTACGGATTTCCGATCACGTGGTCGTAAATTCGAATCCCGCCATTCGTCTATTGTGAACCATTCTTAGTTGGAGTGGTAAAAGAAATATTAGTAAATTATGAATAAATCTGCTAATATTTTAATAATAAACAAATGTATGTCCTCTGTGCCATTGTAAGGCTAATCTTTATGTTACGGGATTCTATCGTTTACTGCATTTAGTCTGAGCTCAGAATGGTACATCCTCGTCCGTCCTCGCACTAAATGTATTTCAAACATAAATTGCCTACAAGACATAACAATAAAGTGTAGATGAATTTTAGTCACAAAGCGGAGTGCCTATAGCTGACAATTAACATTACGGACTATCGATCCAGCGGTCGTGGATTCGAATCTCCATTCGACTATTGTAAAGCAAAATTCTAATGCATTTTCAAATTTATCTGAAATAGTTACAAGAAATTTAAGTAAAATAAATATCTACTAATGCTTTTATTAAAAAGAAAAACAGTTAGCTCGCGGCGGGACTTTATGAACAAAAAATCGTAATATTTTCATAAAAGTTGTCACAAAAATGTATGTCATAGTAAAATTAATGACGCTTCCATTTTGAATATCTATGTAAAATAATCCCAAAACATTATATACATTAACGTCCAAGACGTAGGTAATATTTCAGATTGTACAATGACCGAGGTTTTTTTACAATCCTGTCCCTCCCACCCGCGACTCGTCGTGAAGTGATACCAAGTTGTGATACAAGTGTACACAATTTTATATTTAAATCGATGATGAACCAAAAAAAAATGTGATATATTCGGTCCTAAATGTTTAGTTAAAATTACTAAAAGTAATAAAAATGGTTTTTGAAATAATATTAAAAAAGGTTGTTACGTTTGCGACTTAAAAAAAAATAAAACAACGAATAATTTTTGTGTATCGAATAGAATGCTTTTAGATGTATGTGAGAAATCCTGGAGCAGTATTGGAAAACGTGTGTTCCTAACAAATATACAAATATACTTTTAAACAAAAAAATCTATAAATTATAGTTATTTCGAGTTTTGTTTTCTTTATTTAGAATCTAGATTCTTTCAAGGTCATAAAGCCATCCGTAACGGAGGTTACAAACCTGCCAGTTATTGAACTCTCGTCCAGGATTTTCTTCATTTGTAATTGTTTAATGTAAGGTTTAATTTATATTTAAGTTAATTGTTGTCAGGCGGACGGCCGGTGCTGCTTTGTTGTGATCTGTTGCTTTTTAATAAATGTGTTGTGCGTTGACAGCCTGCTTTATTTCAGTCATATATACTCTGAAATATCATGTTACAATAGAAATTCTAATAAACGGAGTGTTCCGAGTCCCTTGGTGAAGACGTGCAGTGAGCTGATGATGATGGGTGATAGTGACGGCCTAGAATAAGATTAATAGATTGCGTGATGATGACATGACGTAAGTAGTACCTGAGATGACGGAAGATAGATTGATCTGGTGAATGGAAACCTTCTGGATAAAGACTAGGAGATGGCAATGTTCTGACCTCAATATTAACTACTTCGCAAATTAATTTTACCTAAGGAGTCAGAAAAACTTGTAAAATATCGGTTAAAGTACCAAGCGGGCATAAACGGCAATATTAGAAATGCCTAAAATAAAACCGTTGTTTTGTTTTTTAAATAAAATTGATGGTATCATTTAAGCGCCTGTCCAATTGACTTCCCTTTTTTTCGAAGTGTGGAAAGAAAACAAAACCATAACAATTTCTCAACCCTCATTTATTCTATCACTTAAATCTATAATACTTTATAGAAATATTCTATTACAAATAACATCCATTTAGTCACAAAACCACAGGTCTTATCTTAAGTACACAGACCAACTGGGAATTATCAATATTAAAATTATTCGATTCAATTCATCATCATCAGCCTAATGTAGTCCACTGCTGGACGTAGACCTCCTTCATCGATTGCCTCGATGACCGGTCCTGTGGCCCCGCAACCTTGACCGAGTCATAGGTTCATCGCGCCAGAGGCCTGGCACCCCTGCGCCGACCTGGCCGTGGCTTTCAGGCTCCATCGGTGGTCTTCTGCGGGCAATGAGGCCGGCTCAACGCCACTTAAGGTTTGCAATGCGACTCAATATAACCTAACCTATCTAATACAAAACTAAACAAAGGAATGTTGCACAATCGTTCACTGAGATAATATTGTCAGACTTCACGCACTGGGCTTAGCTTTATTTTTATAGAAAATTATCGGTTTATCTTAGAAATGGAAAAACCAATATCATGTAATGGATTTCATTTTTGGGCCGGATATCTTATCTTAAATAATTTATCGAGTCAACAAGAATTTTGTAGAATAAAGGAATGATTTTGATGTCCGACAAGTCTGTAAATAAGTCCCAACGTAGACTTCCACTCCCGCAACAGTATCAGATCGTACAGCAGTGGAAAACTACGGTTACAAGGTGTTCTTGTACTTGCCTATAGCAGTGCACTGACTGTAACACAACCTTAACAGATCAAAGCCTAACAAATGAGTCCTATCTACTTATTTATCTTAATTATGTTAATCGTTAAATATTATTGATAATTTATCATACTAACAGTTATGTAAATACCTTACAAAAGTAAACTTTTGTAATGTTACATAATCAAAAATACTAATTTAAGTTTATAAAACATAATATATACGAACAATTTTAACAACTTGAGTTTGCTAAGTGTCCTGGCAGTGGCAAAGCAATTAATTTATAGTTTAAAATAATTAACTAATATAATTAAAACATCAATTAACGTACTAATTAATAATTAATTGGTTGATTAAAAGTTAATTACACCGATTAACATCTGTCGAATAATCGTCAATAATTACAAGATTAAAAATTGTTATCCTTCTATATCAATACATTACAAAATTATTAATCCTTTCCTGTATGTACAAAGTAATATAATAAATGCACTGGATCTTAAAGTGAACAATGCAGTATATAAATATTTCTGTAAATAGTTAAGTAACATACAACACTGGCCTGACTCAGTATCACAAATACACTTACAAGTTACAATTCAACTATTAACGATTAGATATTGCCGTCGCGTGCGTAGGAACTTTGTATACGACATCCAGATATTCCTAATGTTAAGTCCATGTCCTATAACCGAATGGTTAATAGTACAAATTTCCGACCACAAAGTCGAGGGTTGGATCCCACCACTGGGTTATTCTCGTCAACCATATCCAACCACAAGCCTACAGCTTGTTAAAACTAGATTTTGACAACAACAACTTTAAGGGTGTATCAATTTGATTTCACTAGACACATGCAGCAACATTAAGTTAAATTTGACAACACATAACATAACACTATCACAACAATAAATTGTTAATTAGCTATTAATAAATTAAAGTCCACAACACTACAGGAATCCACTGAACTTCATGAACCCATAGAACTACGTAAATCCATAGAACTGCATGGATACATGTAGTTCCTTATACTACATGCACCCGCAGGACTCTACCACCATATTGGGTAACGTCTTCTGCGTGACCGTGTTATTGGAATCCATGTACAGCAGCTGGAGAGAGCTGAAGGTGGTCGGCGCGCAGCACGGCTTGAACTCTGCCTTCCTCTCGTTGGAGACTGAGTAGAAATATTTCTGAAAAGATACATTTAATGTTAAACAATGCTATAAATAAATTAGTAAGTTAGGGATCCTGGTAAAGAAATGGCCAGAAAATCTCTGAACTTTGGAGAAGGAGTGGAGTCAAAAGTTGCCAAAAACATGCAACAACAGGATCTTTTAGTGTTAACTTACCCTAATAATATTATGATGGTAGCTGTCAGCTTGCGAGACCGCGGATATTGGGGCGCAGGAGCCCTTGCAGAAATAGGCGTGGTAGCCGGCGGGGCGTATGATCCAGTCGTCCCAGCCCAGCTCGCGGAAGCTGACGTAGAGGGGCTCGCGGCAGCACTCGCTGGTCGTGGCCCCGCACTCCAGCGTGCGGCCCCGACGCCGCTTGCCCGCGTACTTCGTGTACAACACGAGGAACGGACGATGCTTCTCGTGGAACGACAGAGGTGCTCGACGCAGCTGTGGGAGACAATTGTTGAATTAGGTTTGTTACAAAAATGTCTTTTATGTTAAGACGAAGAGTAGTTCCTGCCCGCGAATACGACTGCGCAGACTTGATGATGAGATAATAGAGGATGAGAGCAAGCCAACCAACTCTGAGTAAGGCAGGTAGAATAGGAGGAAGATGAGTGTTTGATGCCAACCTGACAAGTCCTGCAGGCGACGTGCAACGTGTGCAGGCGCTCGCTGCCCTCCAGCCACACGCGCACGGCCCACGCCAGCTCGACGCGCACCCAGCCCTCGCCTACGTCCGTCTCCTTGATAGCGATGGGCTTCGTCTTCTTGAACTGCTGCTGGCTGTCCCAGTGCGCTGCTTCGGAGATCACGAACGTCTGGTTGTACTCGTCGAGTGGGTCGCGCTCCTGGAACATAACACGATCTTGAATTCGCATTTAACCTACAGGTACCTAATGCGGGCCACAAATGTGAGACGAAAAAGGGGGTTCCGAAAAATGTTTGCTGGGATAAAGAGAAGACCGATTGGATAGACTGTGCGAAAGAATTTACGCGCAAGGAAGTGAACTGATTATGATGTTTGAGAGATATATGGGAGGAGAGAGTATGTAGAGTAGGGAAAGGGACAGGAGATGAGAATCATTAGTGGCTTAGATAATTCTCTTTCAGTGACATGTATAGTATGTTACCTTGTAGAACCAGAGTTCGACCACTGTCACCTCCTCGGGCTCCACGTCGGGCGGTAGCTCGAACTGCAGGCAGATGAAAGGGTACCGGCCTGTCGTCAGACATTCTCCTGCAACAAGAAAATTCCATATATGTAACAAATAACTGATTTACCCTAGACTTTGGAGGCCAAGAAAGACGGGGGGAGTAGAGGGCGGCGGCAGCGAGCGCGCTATCGGCGGCGCGGCCTTTAGGGTCACTCCTCGCTCTAATTAGCCGCGATCACACACAACCTGACTCTCACGTGTTAAGACAGTTCGTCCTATTTCACTTCTATTTGTATTTACTGTCTTCTCGTAAATAACTGCTGAAGGGCTTAAACTTATTTTTCGGGGGGAGTGCTTCTACGCACGCCCCGAGTCTTAGGGAAGACACCATGGTTATGTAAGACTTTGTTCCATCCCCTCTTCTACTAATAAGGAAGCACACTAAACTCCTCTGTTCTCGATTCTGAATTGAGGTCACCGGAACGGTTTTGCTCTCAACCGCGGCTTCTACCCTACTACCAAGGGGAGTCTCGAATCTACCGAAATTAGTCACGTAGACTTGGACGGAGATGGAACGAGACCTACATATTAACATTTTTGGAAGCGGAACTAAAACATCGTACGATCACGATTGCGACAAAGTGTAGCTCATTCATAAAAGTCAGGTGTTCTGTGTGATGTGATAACATCTTATCAGGTACGTGCTGTGATTAGATACCATCTCAGCCTGGCGACAAGTTCATTCACTCGCTAATCCTGTTATAATTTTTTTTTATATTAACATCTGAATTTTCCGCATGCCGATATTTCGTTTTGATATGTTTCTGTTTGGGCTCAAGTTTCAGGTGTCATCTTGTACGAGCTGGTGCAGTCACTGCTGTCATATGCAATTATTCATCATCAGTCGTATAAAAAGCCGCTAGACAAAGGAAGCTTTACGGGAACACGACAATATCTCTAATCTGTTGACTTTAACAAAAGTGTAACTCTTAAAGTAACCTAATAACTTTTGTTCAACTGAATGACAGAGTAGAGACCATGGTTTTCACTCGGAACGTCTGTACGCAACGTGTCGTCCTTTATACTATTTCAACAATCAACATGAACACGAGCAGTGGGAACGCGCGTCGAAACAAAGATACACTTCTACGTCGTGAGGAATGTAAATAAAGAAGTTTTGTAAATGTTTGTAAGCTTGAGGTCGCATCCATTGACCCGTGCCGTTGATTAGGTTGACGAGTTGACCTTTTTTCGTGTTTCCCTCTCGGCGGCGGCGGGCGGCGGGAGGACCGCAGGAGCGGCCTTATCAGGCACTCGGGCGCCACATGATTCATACGTGATAATACCGGATTTTGGTCCATGACCCCGCGCGAGGGCAAGCCGCTGCGTTTTTTATCTTTACCTCCTTATACGTTGTAACTGGCGCGCTCTGAGTCGTTTAATAGACGTTTCCCAATTCTAAGGTCATATTGGAAACTTGACTAGAACAGAAACAACTATCACTTGCCCACAACTTTCTGTGCGGAATTAAAAAAAAACTTATTAGTCTATGCGCTGTTCCTGACAGTAATTTGAGCCTGTGCCATATTTAATCTAGACTTATGTAACTGTGATATTCAGAAGAAATGCGTACGAAATAAGAATGTACAACTGTCTGTTCTATCTTGTATTTGACGAAGTAAATATCAAATTAAAAATAACTGGAGTCAGATACATTCCAGGACATTTTAATTTAATAAATAATATTTACGAAGACGATTAGTTGCTGAAATCTGTACTTTTGAAGCGCGCTTTGTCAGACCGAGGTCGCCGGCGCTCGCGCAATACGCGAACACACCAGTATATATTTAAATTAATGTACTAATTACTTCAACAACAGTCTCACACTTAAATCTCGTATATAAACTGTATTGACCTATTACTGTAGCAGATAAGAGATAACCGGCCGCCGAGAGTAGCCGGGTTCAGATCCGCGGCACATTTTGATAAATGTCATTCAACGCTCGTTAGTACAGTTTAAATTTTAATTAATAGAAAGGTCATCGAGATAACAATTAGAAAATAAATAAAAGTTACAGGATTTCTTAGTATACCGGAGACAAGTATGTTGTGTGTCTGTGCCCGCGGCCCAGTTGCTCGGCCGTTACACAAATTGATTATCAAAAGATTTATCTGCAATGTAACGTGTACCGGCGCCCGCGCGCGGTGTTGCATCTAAAAGCAACAGCCGCTTGAAAGTTTGGTCCGTATTGAGCTGACCACGTGGAAACAATAGACAATAGCATGCAGTTCTTATATATGTTTGTGAGAAAAAAGTTGGTCAATATACAGAGCAGGTCGACACCTAATTACTTTTTCCTATTATCACAGTTTTTTCTCTGAAAAAAAGGATGGAGCCAGTTATCTAAATCAAGGTCCAACTATTGGCTCCCTATAGTGGCCACAAATGTTCATACTTTCTCAAACTTTCTTTGAATGTATGGGTTAGCTGTTACATTAGAGTAAAGTGAGAATCGCTACCTCCAAAAGGCTGATATTCTATTCTGATTTTTATTCAAAACTTTTATGAGTATATCTGATCTCGTAAGATCATTCTGAATTTAAAAGTTTTTTTTTTAACATTTCAAGTATTGAACTAGAGTTCCACCTAGAGATGCTATTATTGTTTGTAAAGCATCTCTCTACTAAAAATATATTCTACATCAGGAGGAATATTTTAAGGCATTGGTTGTAAATTCAGATTTTTAATTTCTTTGAGTATTCTACTCTGTCTAAATGTCACAATACATTCTGCTCTTCATCCACAAATAATCTGCATTTTCTCCACCTTTCAAAAATTGGAGACCTGGGGCCAAAAGTTGCACTAACTCTGTCATATAATTTATTGGCATATAAATTAGTTGCATGTCTTGCTGCCCAAACTAATAAGATTTGTAACCCCAATTTTAATATGTTGTCTGCTCTAAGACAGAGGTGCTAAACAATCTTTTAGTTTTAATAAAATTATATAATTATTCATTCAATCCGTGGCCTACAGAACCAGGTGTCATCCTACTAGCTAACAGAGTTCTTTTATCTTTAACATCCTTCCAAGTCGGTGTTTTATATTTTTTGCCTGAAAGTCACCCTACACTAGGGTTACAACTCAGTGCAGTTCCGCACTGCAAACTTAATGTTCTATTCATTCAACTAGGTGTCTAGTTTGACTAACGTGTGTGACCGACCAAAAAGTGACTTCGCGTCAAGTCGGTGCCCAGGTCGCCTAGCGACATCACTCTGCAACTATTTGAAGAGGGATTGTTTAAAAAATACAAGATACTTGGTTGAGGCTTCTCTGGCTGTGCTATATTAGTATTAGTATCTATTATTATATTAGTACATATTAGTAGTAATTGGGTATATACTTACAAATATAGCCTACTTGCTGGATTAAGGTGGACCCATGGATCAATATAAGTTTGAAATTGTGATTGGTCCCTACAACCTTGGCGACATTTATTAGGACGGGAAACTGTGTTCTCCTAATCCTTCAAGGATGAGGGTGACAACGACTCCTGTGGCAAGGTGTCATTCGAAGATCACTCTGCGTCCAAAGCATCGATATTTGAACCTCTCTCGCCGGGGCCATCTTTCTCATTCGGTTTCACTTTGCTAAACAAACTTTGAACTGAAGAAAAACTCCACAAAAAAACGTAATAAGACGCTGTGTGCTCTTTCAACACTAAATTAATTTGAAAGAAACTTTATAAGTTTCGTTAATTTCACTTCAGAAAAATTTTTGCGATGTTTACGCGGGAAAATTCACAAACGCTATGAATTTGACAACTAGAACAGCGCCCACAGAGTATAGCAGAGAGCGCCCGCTGGTGCAAAGAGCGAGATAAGTATGTAACCACGGACAAGTTGGTAAGTTTTTTTCATAAATAGATGCTAATAAAGGCTATTCACGACAGCTTTCTTCAAATCAACGCTGTGTGTTTAAAAAAAACACATAATATTAAATTAATAATTTGTTTGTTACATAGATGGAGCCACATAGAATTATAAAGATAGAACGCTTCCGGTATGAAAACACATCGTTATCAGTTACACAGAAATCATTGTTTTTCAGGTTAAACATATGTTATCAATAAGTCAACATAAAATATACATATAGGAATATTATTATACAAATAATTTATTTAATTGTGTTTAAATATTTTGAGTGTAAATGTTTTTTTTTTTAAATAACGATTGTTGAACACCTACAGTGTTTTGGACCGTACTTTAATTAGCGCCGTTATTGTTATGCTTTTTTAAATAAAAATCACCGATAAATATCACCGAGTTCCTTTATTCGTTTGACAAATGAGGTCAATATTGAGTTTTCGCTGTTTGTATTAATTGGTTTAAATTTTAGTAGAAATTTTGTTACTTTACAAATATTTGTTGCACCGTTCCCTAAGCAAACCTGGCGGCGCTCAGAGGCGGCCGACATGAAGACATCGGGCTGACGTGGCCCGAGCGAGCTGGCGGCGTAATGCAGACGCCCTCTGCCCCACTACGGGGATATAGGAACTTAAGTCAAGTCATTCTTAAGCTCAAGACTTGGCAGCATATGGTTTACAATAGTCGAATGGTAGCATTCGAATATAGGTCACACACAGTTAGAGGGCACTGTTATCTCGGGAGCATTGTGGCGAGAGGATCACGGTCTGTGTTGGTATATTTTCGCTTATTGTCACCGCCTCCTTTGACCCGCACACGTGTCGCTTCTTCATAAAAACATCACTCGTCTTTGAAACGTCTAGTGAACAGACGAGTGAAGCTGGCAGGTATATATCTATGTTTATTTACTGACACAGATTATATAAATATACGACTCCATCCTCCCATCATCGTGATCATCCGCCGTGCTTACGGTGAAGGAAAACATCGTGATGTCTGCACATATTAGAAGCGCCAATAGTCTAATGGTTAAGGGTAATTTCCGATAACATGGTCGAGAGTTCGAATCCCGCCATTCGACTATTGTAAAGCATATCCCACAAGCTTATCTTAGTTGGAGCGGTCAAAGAAATGTTAGTCAAATAACAAAATTATGTTAAATTTTTTGAAAAAAAAAATATTACTAAAGAAATTTAAAGATATGTGTGAAGTCCGCACGGTGTCACCGCGGTCGACTACAGCCTAATCATCCCTGACTAAGCTGAGAGTATTTCAGTGGTGACATCGGAGCTGATGACAATAATAAATGACTCAGAAATGTGTAGTGATATTATGTAAAATTTGTTACACCTCGCAAGCAAGATGTTATGAAATTGATAACTGAGAGATTTGCTGACGATATAAAAAAAATATAGATATTGGTAATCAGATAAAGAGGTATTAAGGAGTTCCTTATATGTTAATTATGTCAAAGAAGTTTGTAACACGATATCCAACATCATTGAAATGGTGATTGGAAGGTCATCTGTCGGAAAAATTCGCATCCATTAACTACTGGATCACGAAACCCAATATTTTCCAAACATAGGACATGTGATTAAATTATATAATCGATCAGGAGATATAATAAACTAAATATAAAACGCCTAACTTTCTAACCTATTGGAGTCAATAGTCGGTACTCGGTCTAATAGTCGGTAGTCGACAACGGTTAAATAAGTCAGTGTTAGCTGTTTTAAAATTGTATTTTAGGATAGTTGCCTTCGGTACTTTCTTAATTCGAATTCGAATCTAGCGGTCGTGGGTTCGAATCTCGCCATTCGATTATAGTCATGAACCATATTCTAATACAAACTTTTTCAAGTTTACCAAGGATAGTTACAAGAAATATTAGTAAATTAACATAAATCTACTAATACTTTAACAAAAAAAAATCTAGAATTATTACCACACCCTCGGTAACAGTTAAAAAATTTTACTTAGCAGTTAATTAAAGGTTCCGCAAAACATTTTACGCATTTCCGTATCCGCGTAAATCAGCAGACGTTGCTGATTACGATGTCGTGTACAAACCTGTCAGGTAACAACTGATAAGTGACGATTACATATTGCTGATTCCGCCATGTTTATATTTAGATACTAGTAGACTGCAATTACATTGTACTATTGAACAAAATACACATTGTTTACGGTCATGGTATAATTAAACTATAAAAACTTTCGTGAGACATTTCACTATACTACTTATAAAACGGCTGAACTCACGTGCAACTCGGTGTCAGTACCGACTAGTTTCGAGCACATCGGTAGCTCATCTTCAGGGTGAGTGGGAACGGTACTATAGCGCGTTCGCGGCCCGTCTGACACCGATTTACACGTGAGTTAAGCCGTTTTATAAGTAGTATAAATATGTATTATGTGAAAAAAATCGTAAATAGCCTTATATGAACAACAATTCTTAATTGCTTGGTATCCTTTGGATGTCCAAACATGTCTGTGTCAATTTGTTAAATAGACGACGAGTGAGTATCAACTGACCTGAGTAGTACAAAGCTCGCTCTGTTCTCTGTGATGTCTTTATGTGGAACAGAAAGCTGTCCTGATTACTTATATTACTGACTACCTGACCCCGCGAACTCTGTTTCGCCTTTAAGGCAATAAATAAACAGATTTTTGAATTTAATAGGAAATACAAGAAAAAATATTTCCTCCTCGGAAACAAACGCTTGTATGGGATATGGAAAAGGGCTATTTTTAAAGATTTCACGGGAGTTTTTCTAATTTTTCTCAACTTTTAAACCTTACCTAGACCTCCACGAACATTCCAAGACCAAGATAAGATAAATCCGTTCAGCCGTTCTCGAATTTTAGCGAGACTAACGAATAGCAATTCATTTTTATGTGTATAGATTAAAATGACATTGTATTATGTATGATTAATTAAATTAATGATTTGTTTTCCTGTTCGATAGAGATTAAAATGCGTAAAAGAAATGAAACCTGACGAAAAGAGCGATAAATAAATAATTTGTAACTATTCATCACAACAAGTATACATTATTTTTTTCAACTTATTAAAAAGTTATTTTAAAACGAAAAAAATTATATTGCTAAAATCGGTTTTGTAAATAGAAATGATGAGGATGAGGGCGGCCGAGGACCGATCGTCGTGGCGATCTTTGGGGGAGGCCTATGCTCAGCAGTGGGCGGCGTGTGGCTGATATGATGATGATGATGAAATAGAAATGATGTAAACATGTAACAAATATTTTATTTCTTATTTAGGTCTCTGTTATGCGGAGTTTGGTGCTCGCGTGCCTAAAGCCGGCTCCGCGTACGTCTACAGCTATGTGTGTGTTGGAGAGTTTATGGCGTTTATCATCGG
Organism: Papilio gigon; assembly: GCA_027563995.1. Classification (NCBI taxonomy): domain Eukaryota; kingdom Metazoa; phylum Arthropoda; class Insecta; order Lepidoptera; family Papilionidae; genus Papilio; species Papilio gigon. Next base: position 4,676,230 of record JAODUI010000016.1, on the reverse strand, counting down.
ATGGAATCTCATACTGGAGTATATAATAGGTACAGTATTTGTCATATATATTACTGACTGAGCAAGACGTAGAACACAATGTTAGTTGTATAGGAGGGTTGGGGGGGCAGTGCGCAGATGACCTTGAGCGAGCAGAATATTTGAAACGGCTTATAACAATAAATGATAATGAATTATTATGTAATAGAAAGGGAAGGGTGATTCGAGTGTGTCAAAAAATACCACTCCTACAGTTATAAATGTCAAAGCCCTAATTGTAAATGTGACGTAACAAATTTACATTGATTGCCATAGTCAGTGTCGTTAAGTGATTGCCTTTAGTGTTTAACATGAGAATTTTTAGTAAAGATTTTTTGCAGTGCACTGTGGAAATGAGGGTCTCCTTTATGTGGGAACTGTGAGTGAAGGTTTTACTTACTTTCAAGTTATCTATACAGGTGCCGCGTCCGTGGTGAAGGCTTTAAGTGAATATTTAGACTCACTTCTGAATAAAGCGATGTCAACACAACTGGAAGCTGTACTGCCTCTGAACACGCCACATCTAGCTAAATATCCGGATTTCTTTGCGTTTGCTGTTATTATGGTGTTTTCAAGTAAGAATGTAATACTTTTTTTTTGACCTTTTAAAACTTGGTATTGTTTTTTTTGCGGTAGTGCACTGGATGCGGGCGTCAGCTGACCGGACACCATCAGTGGACTAAATTAGAGTGATACTGATGATTGTTATTTTTAATCAAAAAATTAACTTAAATTATTTTTGAAATGTATTTTGCAGATATAACTATGTTAGTATTCTTTGTATATTTCAGTTGCGTTAGCATTCGGTGTCAAGGAGTCGACGAAGTTCAACAACTTCTGCACGGGCGTCAATCTGTGCGTCGTGTTGTTCGTCATTATATCTGGTTCATTCAAAGGTAAATTACAAATATGCTCTCCTCAATCGAATTAGAGTCTAATTTAATACGATGATGTTTTCTGGAAATAATTGTTTTGCCAATTTTCGAACTACCCTCACAAATTATCATTCGACAGTTTTACAGTAACAAATAAAGTTATATGTGATATATAATTTTGTACTAATTACTACTAAATATATATTTATATTTCAGCGGACACGAAGAACTGGCGTATCCCCGCCTCCGAAGTGCCCAAGACTGGTACCAAAGACTTTGGTAGCGGCGGCTTCGCCCCGTACGGGCTAGCCGGCATTATAAAGGGGGCTGCGGTCTGCTTTTATGGATTTATTGGTATAATGAAGAGTTTCTATTATTAGTTATTGGTTAAGGATACGAAATACCGATCTAGCGGTCGTGAGTTTGAATTCGACGTGAACCATTTCCTAGTAAGAAAGGAAACACATTTATATGTGTATTGTATCATTAACAAATAATAAACAAACAAACATTCCTATTATAAATAAGTAGTAAGACGATAATAATGATTTCCTAAGTTAATCCACGAGCGTCGGTGGCGCAGTTAAGCGCTTGACCGGACCGTACACGACATTGTCCAAGTTCGATCCCCGCCATGTACCAATGCGTTTTTCCATTTTCGTATTACATATGTACATTATCCGACGTTCTTACGGTGAAGGAAAACATCGTGATGCCATATTTTCCTTTCGATGATTACCAGAGAGAGACATTTGTAAATTCAATATATCGAACAAATGCCTGGAAAATTCACCTTTAAACTCTTAATGTTAAGATTGTTTTT
>JAODUI010000016.1:4655298-4668998 GCA_027563995.1 Papilio gigon | reverse complement strand
GAGTGGAAAAAGAAATATTACTAAATTAACAAAAACCTGACATAATTAAAAAAAAAACTAACGAAAAATTAAAGTTAAAAAACTTAATTAATTAATTAAATAATGATTTAAAAAACCCCGACTTCATTTTTAATTGAGTGTCAATCCTGTTTACAATATGACAGGCGGATTAGGAAATCCTCGAAATTACTGCAAAATCACACACAACGTGTAAAATATTTTTACTTTGCAAGATTAATTTTATCTGATAATGTTCAATGTAAATACATTGATCCGTTGCGAACGAGATTTCTGTTGATTTATGACGAGATTTGAATGTCGGGGGATTTTTTTTCGATTTTCTCTAACACGTTCAAGGATCCGTTTAATTAATTTGATTGATGGCATTTGAATTAATATTTATTATCGCATTGTCAGCAAATAAAAGTTAGCTGTGCTCGGCTGTTCAGTAAAATGAAATTAGAACGTGTGCAAGAAGGTTTACTCGTGGTCAGTGTTTGCGGGGATCAGATCTAGCAGCCGCCTCCTGTTTTCGTCCACAGTTCGTTCGCACGGAGATAAAACGTGCTAAATATATTTTTCATTTGTTCACTTGTTGTCGTCTAATTATCGCAATTACCTATTTAAATACGCAAGCTCATTTATCTTAAATGCAATGACATCTCGACGGGCCGCTTGCAGGCCAACGACTTAAGGTTAATCCACTAACAGTTGTTTGTGATTACATTTTAAAGTAAATGTAGAATATAAATTAAATTGGTTGGTAGGCCTCCCGCACGGTGGACTGATGACTTGGTCAAGGTTGCGGGAGTGCATTAGATGCGGGCGGCGCAGGACCGGTCATCGTGGCAATCGATGGGGGAGGCCTGCGTTCAGCAGTGGACTATATTAGGCTGATAATGATGATGATGAAATTAAATATATGTGAATCAAATAAACAGTGAAATAAGTCTTGCAAATATGATTTTTGCAAATCTTAACAAGTAAACATTGTAACAATGAGAGGGCGCCGCAGTGCATTCTCCAATGCAAGACGTGACCTTGTATTTTGAAACACCTCATAGAAAGACGACCTTGGAGGAGGGCGGCTGAGTGATCATCGTGGTGATCTCTGGGGAGGCCTACGACCAGCGATGTTCGACGTGTTGCGGATATGATGATGTAACCCGTTTGTAAATTTTTCCTTCGACAGTGATAGTACAGATTGAAATGGGGGAGGATGAGAGTGGGGGAAGTTGAAAACTCTTGCGTCGACCCTCCGCGGGATGAGATGTCGAGTGATAGTCCGCATGAAACTGGGTTGAATTCTGTCGACGTGAGCTTATTCGTAAAATACAAATGTGTCACGAATTAATTAATTATTTCGTCATTGTGAGATAACGAAAACAAAAAACAAAAAGTCGCTCCAACTCTTACATTTTTATAATTGCGCAATTTGTGTGCGATTTAAATTAATTTAGGCCAATTATCTGGTGTCAGGGAGCAGGGGGCGGGGTCGCGGGCTGGCACGGCGGCTGCCAGTGCTCCGGCCGTCAGCTTGATACGACGTGCCGGGCCCATTACACGAACACCTAGCGTGCTAGTCACAACACATCGATGTCATCAGATTTAGCTAGGAGACTAGACTGCAGTGTTAGACGAAAATCTATGAATTCTCGCTAATGTGTAATGGAGGCTTTCACTGTTAGTAAACATATGTTGTTCATATTTTTCAGACATATTAATTACTGGTCGTTTTATGGTAATGATCCAACTCGTCTAGGCTGCGTACTTCAATATATTTTTGACGTATATGAGTGCCGTCCGTAGCAGATACCCGCTGCCGCTGCTGGCGTCCATCGGAACATTGTTCGTAACCACTTCATCAGTTCGAGACGGATTTGAACCAGAAGGTACCATCACCACATCCGAAGATGAGCCTACACGATAAATTTTAATTAAATTGACATGGTCCATATTTCGAAATTAATATACAGACGCAATTAATTTGTCAACACGTTCGCTGCGGCATCAAGTTTTGAGTACTTTCCATCTCTGTGGTACTAGATGTTATCGACCCGGTCCGTGACGAGACGTAAGTGCGGCACGCGGTCAATTAGACCCTACAACCTTTAGCGAGTTATTCCCTTCGCATCACAGAGAATTACACGTTTTCACTTGCAGCACGTGGATGTTGCATTAGGGATGACTTAGACCTCGTTTCGCAGCGATCTTATTAATAATAATATAATAAAAAACGACAACACAAACGCGGAAAGACGTTCGCTTATCATAAATTAAATTCGCAAGTCATTGCCGTTATAAATATACAGCAGTCGCGTGGTGGCCACGTGGCCGCCGCCCGATAACAGATGATAACAGTTTTTTTTTTAAGAACCATTTCGTAGATATATAGATTTAAACGAGAAAGTAGAAGTGGGAATTTTGGAATGGATTATTAGAAAAAGAACCTAAATGATAGAAATATGAAGACAGATTATTGGTAATCCATTTGGCCGATAAGTGGCAGTAACGAGACATTTACATTGCGGATTCATATCCAATCTTATCGACTCGTCACGTTGGTAAACGGCTCTCTAAAGTATCACTATACTAGTAACACGTTCAATACTAACACGTAAAAATTAAGTAACGACAGCGTGTTAATTTTTGACGTGATTATTTGTAATTTCCAAGCAGTTTCAAAAGAGTAAAGTCGAGTGAACGAACACAAATAGAATTAAATTTTTTTAATCAATCCGTTCAGTAAAGTTCGATGCAGACACGCGGAAAGACCGCGTACTGAGGAAGGCATTGGGGAAGACCTATTTCCAGCTGTATAAAATTAAACGTTTTGATATTTATTATTTTATTGAAAAAAGAATGCCATTAGTAATTCTATATTTAGCAGCGATTTTAATAGTTTGATTGATCGAGATTTCACTTCAAGGAAATTGTTAATAATAGTTTTCAAAATAAATGATAACGCCATCTATACATGGAGATTAAAGTCTGCGGATTTGAATTTTTTTTTTATCAAACATTTATTAACTACGTACAGTCCTGTGGAAAGTGGTTACACGAGGAAAGGATTTATTGAATTACTTATCGGAGAGTATAATCCTGCTGGCGGACGTTCTCGTTGCGATTAAATAAAAAAAGTAACTTTTTATAATCGTCCAAAGATTACGTCATAATGTGATTATTTCCAGAAAAATTATAATAATACGTGTGGCAAAAACTTGGTACCTTTTTAAGGAGTTTGAGCGAATTGAAAACGCGAATGCCACGATTATGTTAATGTGCAGAATATAAAGAAATTAATTTGATACAAAACGTTTGATTATAGAAGTCCGGGTTTTAACAAAAGAGCCCTGATAAATTGCGAACTTTTATTATATAGAAATGAGAAGGGGAGGGGATACATCAGTCAAAATATCCTCTTTCCTAGCATCCTCTTCTCTGTCGTATTATATTATTCTAAGCTTAGCAATTTTTACCTCCAGCAGCATCAGCCGTTCAATCTATTCCGTGCAGATGACTGGTAAGTCGGGGAAAACGTACAGCTTTTTTTTCCTTCACAAGTTCAAAGGCCGCACATTATCACCTCTCTAGGACATCGACACTTATTCACTGATAATTTGTTGTTCCCAGTAGTACTTAGAGCTAAATAACAAATGACACAAGACACAAGCGCCAGCATCTCATGGCAACACCGTCCGTTTCCACTGCCGACACACGTGTACCAAAAACATTTTTTTAAACAATAAATATTTTTTTCATCAGCTATTAAAGATTGTACATTGTCTATTTTTATTTAACTATATGAAGATGTTAAACAATATATGTATTATCAATTGCGTCAGTTTATAATCTCAATAAACATTTAAATTAATAGGAAAATGTGTCTATTGTAAGGGAAAGAAATGTTGATATAATTCTAAAGTAGTAATGTAACGGTTCAGAACAAACCCTTTAGATTGCGTGTTAGGGCACATAGTGTATTAAATAAATCTAGGTCTCGTACGCATCGTATCAATGAGGGATTTCCAACTAAAACCTGTGCGGATAAAATATTAAATTGAGTCAGATTCATATACTTATATTTTACGTTGAAATCTTCAGTGCATGTGTACTGGTGTTGATATAACAAGTAAAATAAAACGCTATGTTATTTTTATAAAACCCCATTTATTCTTATTCCCTATTGAAACCGCCTGCAGGCTCAACTGAGCAATGTTGTCCAAAAAAAAATATCAGGCGCTTTAATAAATAAATCGTATGTACATAATCGTCACAATTTAACAGACCTGATTCAAACAAAAGTATAATAAAATAGTTTTTTATATCAAATGTCTAAAGGAAAAATAATTCAAAAAGTTTGATTGAAAATATAGAAATGTTTCTACGTTACTTATTTACAATTTCTTAAAATGTAATCCTTTTTATTCCAAAATCTACACATGCTTATTGTTAATTAAGTAATTATATAACATTACAATTCAGACGTGTCTGTTATGTTGTGACGACTCTAGATGTGCCTTCAATTATTAGGTATAAAATAAAAATATTAAAAAGTCAACAGCCATTTTAGAAATCTCATCACAAAAACTAGATTAAAAAATATAAGATAATCTAAGACAGGCGCCTAGTGGGTTGTAATAGCAAATATATTAAAACAATTACATAGCAAATTATTTCGCTTACAATTTATGCACTTTAAATATAGTGTGAAACGCCGAAAAAAGTTCCTTTTTTATTATCTGTTATATACATAAACTCGATAGGTTAACTGTACTTACTAGGCGCCTTCAATTTTTTTACTTAGCCGTAAAGTAATTAAAAAAGTATAAACACACATTCACAATTCAACACAATGAAATATCACATAAGAAACGTGTTATTACAAAACTAAATAACTGGTATACGACATACAAATCTCGAAAACTCCCGGCATAACTACGGGACGTGCTAAATTACTGTCAAAAGTAACCTAAGTGCAACTGTCAAAATGACATATCCACTACGAAATGACAGCCTCTGAACTTGACAGTTGTAGAAATAAAGTCTGGCAATACTTAATCTTAGTTCTAAAATTATAACCTATAAGATAACGCCGGAATCACACAAATTTATATCGAATCACAATTTAAAGTTAAACCCGTTTATATAAAGATAAGAATTATAACGTAGTCTGTGGTCCGCGGGGTGCATCATACTATTGCGCTACGTTTAGTTGACATATAAAGTTAGGTCACTTTCGATTCCTAGACTAAAACAAAGGTCATAGGTTTATGTTACCTGCAAGAACGGTGATGTAAACTCCAAATTATAGATTAAGAGAATTGTTAAATCGACAAAGGGAAGTGCTAGTGTTATGAATTATTAATCTTAGATTAATTCAATTTTAAACTCTATTTACATTCTCATAGGAGCAAAACTGTATATACCATTTGGTAACTTGAACTATGTTCGTTGAATTAAATTCAGAACAAATTTAAAATCTTACTTTGTAAAAGTAATGGCTAACTAAAAATTTCCTAGATCGCGTCTTATACTTATTTAGACACGTAATTAACCTAATTTTCATACAAAATCACATTTATCGACAAGCCGAACAATCTCTGCATTTTGCCGTAGTACGTTCAAGATATAATACCCCCTTATTCTATGTCTCTTGCTCCCCTCCACTGTCGGGGGGACTCGATGTAGGTTCAGAGGCGATGGAGGGCGTCCCGGGGGTCACGACCGGCGCATCTTTGTCCAGAGTTCTGAACGACCAGTTGCCAGCCCCGTCAAACTCTAGGACGTGAGTGTGGTATTTCCTGTTGGAGAATTATAAAGCAGTTATAGTTGTCTTAATCTATTTGACGGATCAAGATTATCTGCGTTCCCCCTCCCCAGCAACACTCACCAGACGCTAGGACGGTGTGTGATGGAGAGCAGCGTGATGCCGCAGCGCACCGCCTCCGCGTACATCACCAGCTCCGTCTCCAGCGACACCGCGCTTGTGCACTCGTCCAGCAGCGCGTACACCGGCCTACAGAACGCACATAGTCTATTAGTATGTGTCCTTAATACTTAAAAACCAATAAAAGTAACATTGTGACCAATGTACGTGGACACTTTTCATTACTGACCGGTGATAGAACATTCTCGCCATGGCCAGTCTCTGCTTCTCGCCGCCGGAGAGCGTGGCGCGCCAGTCGGCGGTCGCGCGCAGGCCGCCCAGTCGCGCGGCACATGCGTCCAGGCGCACGACGCGCAGGATGTGCGCCGCGCGCGTCTCCGCCTCGGTGTCGTCGGCTTCCGCACGCGACGGGTACGTCACCTGGTCCAGCAGCGACCCCACTGACATGTACGGCCTGGGGGGACACCACACAGATGTACAACATCGCCAAGATCATTAAAAAATACTGTAACATTCATTCTTCTCTTGGTTGCGAAGCCGTTACTGAAAGTTCCAAGGTCACTTTCAGTAGCGTCTTTCTGTAACGTCATTACCTCTGCGGTATGTAGAACATGACTGGTCTGGTGGTGCAGTGCGGCGGCGCGCCGGGTTCGCCAGCGCAGTGTGCGCACGCGCACGGCCGCGGCACCGCCAGCTCGCCGCCGAACACCGGCCATAAGCCGGAGATTATGCGGAACAAACTGAATACATAAAAACATAATTTGTGAAACAAGGAACCAGAAGTCTTTGGAAAAAAGAGACTGGCCAATGTATATACCATGTGGAGGTTTGTACTATGTGTTACTCCGCGTGTTACTTAGGCACGTAGTTACCTGGACTTGCCGCAGCCGTTGGGGCCGACGATGAGCATGTGCGTGCCGGGCGCCAGCTGCAGCGTCACGCCGCTGGCCACCACGTCACACGTGGGCGTGACGATGGGCACGTTGTTCAGCCGGATGGACAGGTCGCTGGTGTACGTTATCTTGCCTGCCGCAGACAATAGGTACATGAGTTGCTTGCATGAAGAGTGTCGTTGTAAAGATTGAAAATGTCATTCAACTATCGCTTACTGACACGCTAAGTGAATTTGTTCGATTTAATATGAGAAATCTTCCCTTAGTGCTCCTTTAGTTACTAAACGAAGCGTAAGACTGCGAGGTTACCTAGCGGCACGGGCTGGCGTTCGCGGAAGGTGACCTGGAAGCCGGGATGAGTGGGCGTGGCGTGCACGGCGCGCACGCAGCGCCCCCGCGCTACTTCGCCGAACACCACCAGCATGTCGGACACGCGCGTCGCATACCCCGCCAGCGTCACCACCTCCTGCACCACCAACGTGACAGTGACAACACATAACAAGCGCAATGTACAGATATAGTGACGAAAGATTTTGCTTAGTTATTTTTGGGAAAGTTCATCGTAGTATCCTCGTCTGACAAAGATCCGAGTTTTCCCGAAGAAAAATAATTTATTTATTTATTTTTTATTTACAAATTTCTCACTACATCTGTACTACAAGCGAATTTGACTCAAGAATGGTTTTTAATCTAGCTTATTTTTTTTTCTTTCTAATGCTGAAGTCTAGTCTTGTGATAGAAGGTGTCTAAGTGTGGAAGCATAAGTGGTAACCTTGTAGCTGGACATGAGCCTCTCGATGGCGTCGGCGGCGGAGTTGAGCAGGTTGCGTGACGTCGTCATGTACTCGGTGCGCGCGCTGATGCCCTCGTCGCTGCTCTCTGCAACCACATGGATGCGCTCGTAAGGAAACTGGTTCTATACAATCTATTCTAAACTATCCTTTATTTTTACCCGGAGTATAACGTTCACATAGTGTCCTTAATTAAAGTCTGTGAGTGCAACTTGTCCAAGTGCAAGGATTCCCTAAGTGAAGGTCTCTGAGTGCTGCGAGGGTCGCTTACCGTCGCTCCGCCGGCCGGTGAGTATGGGCAGCGCGAGCATGACCATGCCGGTGCCGGACCACACGTACTTCATGCAGAACTGCTCCAGCATCACGTACCACAGCTTCTTGTTGAACACAGTCGTCATCTGCACCACCAGCTGCCGGTACGCGCTCTGCAGCTGGCCCAGCTCCACCTGCAGGAGTTATACGTCAAAGTATTAGTTACAAAATGTGTTTTGTTTTTCTTTTTTTGTTCATAAAATATAAGAAAACGTTTGTTAATTCACTAACATTTCTTGTAACAGGATATAGGCCACGACAATAGTCGAATTGCGAGATTTGAACCCACGACCTCTAGATCGGCAGTCCGTACCCTTAACCATTACGTCATTGCTACTTGAAAAGTGTTGGTATTACGTTTATATTTTCACGTAAAACTAATCACTACAAGGAGTATTTCGTTGAAATCCGGTCAGTCAGTTACCTTGTGTCCGCCGTAGAAGGCAACCTCCTCGGCGTGCGTGATGAGGCGGCTGTGCGCGTGCCGCAGGTTGGCCCGCATGCGCGCCTCCTCGCCCGCCAGCGCGCCGAAGCGAGGGCTCAGCAGCCGGAGCAGCTGCCCCGTCAGGCAGATCACGACCGTCGCTATGCCCGGACCTGGGGACACGAAGTAATTATATATTTAGATATGTAATCTATAAATGAAGGGTTTTATACAAGTTTATCTAATCAAGATTTGATTTTTGAAATATTTTGTATTGTAAATGGCAACACAGAGGCAATTTACCCCACAAAAGACAACAATAGTCTTTTTTGCTTTACTTTTGTGATCCGAATTAGATATCTATGGATTAAAATAAAAGTATGAAAATTTCAAGTGCAACTTTTTTGGGTATCTACCTAAGAAGATGTTGCCCTTCATCTTGTTGGAGTACGTGGCGAGGGTGAGTACGATCAGCAGCAGGTCGAAGCAGGGCTTCGTCAGCGAGCTGTAGAGGTGCGCCACCGACTGCGTGAACACCGACACATCCTCCGTCAGCCTGGACACACGGAACTGTTACTAGGATGCTATGCTTCTTCGGGAAAATGGATAATGGTATGGGAAAAGTTTTGTTATTCCTTAAATTAATTCATCATCAGCTCACTACACGTCCCCTCTGAGGGACTCGGAGCCTACCCTATTATTCATCGTGACTAGACCATACTAAACCCCACTGCCACACTACGGGTTGGTTGACTTAACGTCTTTGAAATGAAATTGTAATCTTTGCATATCATCGCAGATGCTGGTATCACGATGTTTTCCTTCACCTTAAGAGCGTTGGCTGTACATATGAAATTCGAAAACCGAAAAACACATCGGTACATGGCGGGGATCGAACCTGGACAATGTCCAGTATGGTCTGGTCTGGTCAGGTCAAGCGCTTAACAACTGTGCCACTAACGCTCCTTAATGTATGTCGTGTAAAAGTGTATTTGCAGTAGAAATAATACAAAACTTGTATAGAAGAAAATACCAGCTTAGTATCTACCCTACCTATGATCAGCGTTTTCTATCCTGGCATCAAGGTTGGCGACCCTGTAGTACGTCTGGTTCTTGAAGTAGAGCTCGTACGCGTGGTTGACGAGGCGGGTCCGGAACGCGAGCGCAAGACGACCCTCCAAATATCGGATCATTGAGTTGACGAAGGTCGCCGGGATCGCGATGCCGAACCACTGCACCAGCAGGGACGTGAAGTGACGCAGGTCTTTTTGGACTATGTGCTTTACTGAAAAGGAAACGTAACTTTTAGATTTGAGTTCCAACGAGATCTAGACCCTCTGGAGTCTGGATGTTGTAACTTGAGCGACTAGGTTCTAGGCTAGGCTCCCAAGGTAAGAAGGCACTAACTGACAAAAATAGACCAACTCACCAATAGATCCCTCCAGCGAGGCGACGTATATCGAGAGGAAAGTCCTGGAGAAGAGACACAGCGTATGTGCCGCCAGCAACGCCACCTCCTGGCTGCGCAGACCGGGTACCATGATCCTTACTAGCGACAGCAACTGCCGCAGGAACTCCAAGTTCAGGCCCGGCACGTGTTCTTCAGGAGTGGGAGTTTCGTCTGCCTCCGCCTAGAAAAAAGATTGATGTGTCAGTATTAAAACCTGACCAGGAAAGTTAAGCCCCGCGCTATTGCGGAAAAGCACGACTTAGAATTCTTATATTCTCGATTATGTCATATTGCCTATTTCTTTTTCATATATGTAACCCAGATCTCCAGGGTCAAAACACATAAATGAAATCATTCATCATCTCTCTCATTTACCTTGAAAAGAGTCAGCAATATGTTTTAAAAAGGACCGTAGAATTTCATTTTTTGGTACTTACAATGTTCTGCTTGTTGTCGGTGTCGGCGTCCCCCCGGCAGAGGGCGCACTGCTCCTCCCCGCAGCGCCCGCACTCCTGCCCCTCCCCCACCTGCACCGCGTGCAAGGTGCCATTCTTTGCCACCTGGAACAGTAACAGACAACAACTGTTAAATATACTTCAGACAGAATTTTATTCGTTAGAATTTTTTGACATTTGAGATTATATATACGTTTGAAATAAAATCTTTTTCAATAACCTATGTAGTATTCCATGTTCAAATTTCGTCGAAATCCCTTCCGCCGTTCTGGAGTTACGTGATAACATCCATCCAAACACAAAATTATTTGTTTAAAAAATTCAGATTCCACCAATTGTAATCTCGCGGCCGAATATTTCATAAAGGCTATATATAATAAATATGAAATAGTATTTTTACTGCAGACGTTTATAAGCAATTTATAAACTTATTTTAAATTAATTATTCAACTTTTTTTTCTATTTATAATAGTTGTTTGAACTCTCATGGCCGCACACTCGCGCCGCGGACTTCTGCTAAATAAAACCGAGCCAACGCCTTTAAACTAGGTATAAACAATAAATCGTATTAACTAATATATGAACACTGTATTCATAATATGTATTACTTTATACTATAATTAAATAACTTGAATAAATTAAGAAGAAATAATATTAATCTCACGATGGACCGATGACCTGGTCAAGTTTGCGGGAGTGTACTGAATGAGGCCGAGGACCGATCGTGGCGATCTTTGGGGGAGGCCTGCGCCCAGCAGTGGGCGACTTGTGGCTGATATGATGATGATGATGATGATTAATCTTCTCAATATAAATAAGAAAGTTTAAATCGACGTTTATTAGCATGTGACTCCTACACAGCTCAACTGATCTGGATGAAATTCGTTAGGCATAGATTATAGTCTGGAATAGAGCAAAGACTAATATGCTTTTTTATATCGCGCGGACAAAGTCGCGAAGAGGCTACTGGTGGGGACCAGGAGAGTGGGGCTGGACTGCGTAGAAAGCATTATGACAAAGGCTGATGATGAAGAAGGTCGCGAACTAAAGCCAGAAATTATGATTCGTAAGCATTGAGGTTTAATCCCTTTTTGTTATCGCTCACCTTGTAGTTGTTGTTGTTGTGACAGGGTGGGGGTTGTTTCTTTTCCCTGGCGTACACGGCGCACGCGGCCAGCGCCACTCCCACGCCCACGCCCACCGCAATGCTGGGCTGCACTCGGAACGCCTGTTCCCGTATCTTCGTCAATATGGCCGGCATATTGTCTTTTTATATACACGATATAAATAAATTTAAATTCGTTCATTCAAGCTCAGTGCAGCTCGATGTTTGTGTGTGTGTGTTTACGTGATCGATGGCGTGCCATTCATTCGGTCGTCCATTTTTCTGGAAAGAAAAAAATATGTAAATTTATTAAATTCATTAGCATTCTTTGATTAAAAGGATACGATATACAACACGTTTCGTTGTATCAGAGAAAACATGCCGACAGTATGTAGATTTCTTAAAAATACAATTAAAGTTTAATTTTCTTTTAGATTTAGCATTTACTGGCGCGTCCGTTCGCGGTGTTACACCTTAGAAGCTACAGTGGCTGACCGTTTCGTACACACTGAGTCGATGCGGGCACGAGCCAGTAGGATGCAGTTTTTAAATAAGTTTGTATTTAAAAAGTCGGTAAATGGTTGGAGGATGTTGATGACTAATTGCTCTTTACTATCATCCCGGTTTCTGTGGTCCTCATTCGTTAATATGTGAGAAGGGGCGGAGTCCGGACAAGGCATCTTTTAAATGGAACACCGTTAATGGTTGCGATTGTACATATTATAACATGAAAAATCATTTATTATCATTTAATAATTGAAGCATTTATATGTTTCTGATTTTTCAGAGAATGATATGTTAATATTTATCAATGTAAACTCACGGTCAATTAAATTTACGCCAAAAGAAACTATGAATTACATTACGTGAATTTTGTATTCGAACCTTGTACGTGACCTTCTATTTGTATAAATATCAGATTTATTATACTAATACGTATAGCCTGCTGAGATTGAATGTGGATGGCTTCAAAGGTAGAAGACCGCAGGTGTTGTGTGAAAGAGGATATGCGTGGGTGAATTCAGATATGACAGCTGATGTATGGAAGAATACTAACGACGTATTTCGCTTGTTATAATATTATTAGGTTTTTGTAAATTTACTAATTTTTCTTGTAACCATTACTGTTAAGTTTGAAAAAGCTTGTTAGGATATGGTTCACGAAAATAGTTGAATGTTAGCATTCGAATTCACGACCGATAGATCGATAGTCCGTATCAATAACCATTAGGCTATGGACGCTGCAAATTTTTCAAAATTAATGAATGTCGTATATTTGAATTTCGAACATTCAGCGGCGTTAGTAAAAAATCTGTCACCATTTACGTAATAGGGAGCTGATACGACGAGACAAAAGCTATGAGGAAAACAATGTGACAATTGTATGATAAACAATATAATGATGTAATTAGAGTAAGAACAATGGCTCATATTTATTATATGCTATTAATCCAAGAACATATACAATGTAATTCATTTCATACACAATAATACGCAAAACATTTACAATTATGGAGTTAAGAGATCTAACTTGGAATGCGTTGCATTAACGTCAAAAGACTATATTACTGGCCGGTGTTATGCAACCAAAAAGTTTTAATAAAAAAAAAAAATTCTTTTTAATTCTCTATGGTATCTTTTTAATTGAATATTGGTACCGCGTTATAGTAAATCTTACAGTGTTTTTCCTAACTTTGCATAGTAAATTATTGATATTCCACTCCATTATAGCATACATAAGTACAACACATTTATAACAACGTGGGATTTCCCATTTTAGAATAAGTGATTTCTTGTAACATTGTATATTTAAAAAAAAAACTTAATTTTGTTCAACATATTTCTATACATCATTGTGACAATAAATGTGGAATTCCCAGAACATCAGAGTTATCAAACAACTAGCTTTTGTCCATGACTTCGTCTGCTCGGAAATAAAAAAAATATATAGTAAGTAACTTATGCGTTCTTACAAAGTATTTTCTACATTAGAAATACGTGGTAACTTCCATCCATCCAAACTTTCGTATTTAGTGTCATAGTACGTTTAAATATATGTTTAAAATGTATAAAGGTAGAGGAAGTCCGATGGTGTGGATTGCATGAAAGAGGACAAGCATGTGTGTGGTTAGATATGATGACAGAGATGTATGGAGTACTGTGCCGACACTAAGTAGGGAAAAGGGCAGGTTGATCAAGATGTGTTTTTACAAAAATGTATGGCTCACGTCATACAAGCAAAAACTGAGAAAAACTCATATTATGTACCATCAGTAACGGAGTAATTATGTCATAGGTACTACTTATAAAACGGCTTAACTCACGTGTAACTCGGTGTCAGTACCGACTAGTTTCGAGCCCATCTTCAGGGTGAGTGGGA
>JAODUI010000016.1:4628422-4642532 GCA_027563995.1 Papilio gigon | reverse complement strand
AGCGATCATCGACGCCCATGGACACCTGCAATACTAGAGGAACCACAGGTGCGTTGCCGGCCTTTAAGATAGAGGTAGTTCAAATTATTTCAATTTCTTCGCAGTTATGTGCAGGCATCACGATGTTTTCGTTTTGTTGATAATGTACGAAGTACGACAGGAGATCGAACCTGGATAATGTCGAGTACGGTCCGGTCAAACGCTTAATTGCGCCATTGACGCTCAACGCAATACTATACCTGCCAACTCTTATACAACAGTTTCAATATATGTGTCCATCTTTTGATGGATTTCAATCAGTCATAACTGACAATGTTCGTTTTTTATGACCAGTTTATTTTAGGTTATGTAGAATTAAAAAGTTTAAATACTAAATAATATTTCTCATTATTTCCAGCGGTCGGGTTTTAAAATATTAACACAAGTGACATGTAGCGATTACATCGCGAGAATTGGTATTCAGTACACATCGAGGAAATTGATTATTGTAATTTTATACAGTTAATAAAAAAAAAAGTTTTATTTTTCTTCGATCCAATAAAGCGCCAATAGCCTAATGGTTAAGGGTACGGATTTCCGATCATGTGGCAGAGAGTTCGAACCCCGACATTCGACTATTGTTTACCATATCCTAGCACAAGTCTAGAACTTAGTTGGAGTGGTAAAAGATATATTAGTAAATTAACAAAAAATTGTTCATATAAAAAAAATCGCTATACAATAACCAATGAGTTACTCCAGGTGATCTATCTCCTACAAATTTCACCTAGACTCGTTCATTGAGATAACATCTGTCGATTTTATTGCATTCACATTTAGAAGATATTTACAAGTTAACTAGGAGTGTGGGGCATCCTGCAGGAGGACCGCGGACTTAGTGCGGACGGCGGGAAGTCGTTGGATGGAGGAACGCAATGGAAAAGGCCTACGTCATACAGTGGGCAGACAACACCTGATGTAAGATATATTCAGTAGCTATGTAATAATATTAATTACATGTGTTCTATTCGTTTGGTTTTTTTCGTAGAACGCAGTGGTTGGCTGCTCGGGCGTTGTGAAACCAGTCGCTACTGCGCGCCGATGGAGCAATGTACGTTGCCCAACTCTAACCTTTCTATTCGACTTAGACACGGTTATGAATTTATTATATTCGTTTATATTCAACGGTATTTACAATATGCCTATAATTATACGTAAACTATTTTTATTGGCACAATATATTTAGCGATGTGTAAATTCATAAATACCATTGAAGCTTTTATGTTATATTCCAACTAATAAATTATCTTCACTGCCAACAGATATTTAGCGACCTTTTAAGATGTTGACAGTCAGATTGAAGCGCCAATAGCCTAACGGTTAAGGATGCGGACTACAAATCTAGCGATCGTGGGTTCGAATCTCACCATTTGACTATTGTCGTGGACCATTTCCTAACACAAGTTTTTCCAAACTTACTAGGAATGGTTATAAGGAATATTAGTAAATTAACACAAATCTACTAATATTTTTTCCAAAAAAAAATTATTGTCAAATTTGACTGTATTATTTGACAATTACAAATACTTTGAACAAACAAATTTGTTTATTAAGTTGATACGTAGGCTATTGTAAGAACCTTAAAATTTGTTGACAATGAAGTCTCCTCTACAATGTTTTCTTGACAGTATGAAACGCTATATTGTAAAAACAACTTGACAGGTCATATTGTCAAGTATTCGTTCTGTATTTTACGTGGTTTCGGTGACCACGTGACGGCTCGTGTATCTTGTTAGGAGGAAGGGCAACAACATTGTATCCTAGTAAATAGCGTGCTTAATGAACAATATTCGTGTGTTCATTTCCTTAATTACATCTAAACGTTAGATAATCGGTGAACTACAGTGACCGTGGTAATGTTTATATGTACAGTCGCATCCCTTCGCTGTGTTACATTTACAGATAAATTGCCTTGTTCCTTGCAACGAGTCGAATTCTACATAAACGTCCGCTTAAGTAGCAGAGATTTGCGCAAATGACAAGATTAATGATCAAAAGTAATTAGTCGTGTGTTACTATTTTTCGTTCAGACACAAACTAAACATTTAAACGATTAGATTTCAAGGCGGAACACAGAGTAGGGCCGCGATTGTACATACGTACAATTCATTTCCTTGAAAACATCTTGATATTTTTTTTTTGGTGTTGTGTCATCTTTTGTCGCCGTGGCATCGCTAACACATGACACAAGTGTCAATAACTACACTTTATTAAATTTTTTTTTCTATATAGCATGCAGTGACTAGACTCAAAGCGCTCTTGGAAAAAAATATGGGACAATCCAACCGCTGGGAGATGGCTTCTGGATCTATTGAGCCATCAAGATATTCATCTTTCAAAGATCCCCCCCCCCTCCCCCGCTACATTAAATAAACGCGTGGTAATTAACTACAACGGTCAGTTACAAACAAAGACTCTACGTCGAATAACAGTTGAAACAAAGAATAGATACAATTTGCCTGCGTCACGCCCGCGTGTGTTTGATTCAATATGCCGACATCAGTTTCCATACGTAAAAAACATGCGCAACAACATACTATTACTGTTTACAAATTATTGTTAATTTTCACCCCTACGCTACGTAATATTCAAAAACATTACAAAGCATTTTTTTTAAATAAAATAACGGATTTTTGTTAAGTAAGCGCCAATAGCCTAATGGTTAAGGGTCCGGACTACCGATTGAGCGGTCGTGGGATCGAATCCCGCCATTCGAGTACTGTCATGAACCATATGCTAACATAAGCTTATTCAAGCTCACCAGGACTGATCACAAGAAATATTAGTCAGTTAATAACTGACACGTTTGACATTTTCTTTAGTGTGATACCTAAACTCCTGAAGCCCTGGTATAGAATAAACAGTTATTCTGACATAAGATCTAGGAGCCAATAGCCTAATGGTTCAGGGTCCGGACTACCGATCTAGCGGTAGTCTCGAATCCCACCATTCTACTATTGTGAACCATATTCTAATACAAGATTTACAAACTATTAATAATAATTACAAGAAATATTAGTAAATTAACAAAAATGAAAACTTTTACTTACAAAGAAGATACAGAAAAAAACTTATAAACTACGGTAGTCTATAAGTGCTTCTGTCTTGGTTGTTGAACTACAATGATATTGCCGATGGCGGAGGACCGTTTACTGTTGAAGGCAGTGGACAAAAGATGATGAGCTGGTGTACATGTCAAGTTGACCGTTATGTCGCTTGACCTCTTGTCAAAAAAAGTAAATATTACATAGGTTGTTTCATGTCGAGATGCCCGAGTGACACTTGACAGCTAACGGTGGCAAGTGTCACTTCAGACATGCTCGTCTCTAGACACTTTGAATTTCTTAACATATATTTCGCCTTTCTTGTAATGTTTGCTCAAACAAATTTTATCCGTTAACGTTATTGAACAGTTATTTTATTATTGTTATTAAAGAATAATAGATAAATAACTGTTAGTATTGAGAATTGAACTTAAACAATACGACCAAACGACACCAATTGACCTGGCTGGTCGGGAGTGCTGATAGTCGGAAACGGCCCGACTACTCGTGTTAGTTATTTTAATCTGTACCAAATATATAAACGTATATCATACAAAGAGTAGTCATTCCACAAACATCATCCCACTTTTCAGCAAAAGTAAGCAAAGCTCCCTCCCCCCCCCTCATGCTGACGTAAATAACAGTATATGAATGTGTCTACTAATGTTTTCTACATTTTTTAATAACTAATGAGCAGCAGTTATAATTCGTTTTCGTTGGTTTTCAAGCATAGAAAAAGAAACTGCTTCTGACGTAATCACCATCTAGACCTATCCCCCCACCCTCCCATAGTGCTTACGTAATACTTGAACGACCCCTTTGCTGAGATTTTGTCAATGGCGACCCCGGTTGGTGAATGATTGAATCAATCCTTTAAACACAGAAGCAGTATTTTGTTTGAGAAGTTTCATGTGGCTACCAGGGACAAGTTTGGTGGAGCCCTTTGCTTCTAACGGCGGAATCCTGCCCGGACCAGATCTGTGTCGTAACATGGCACACTCGCTGTCGCAAGCCCTGCGTGTGGACATGTCACCATCACCAATGGCCTTGCTACTTTAAACTGGCTGTTGCCTACGACTTTTTATTTTGTTGTTGACTTTTTAATTATTTATGTAATCACGCAGTTTTCAGCAATCATAGACCTTTCTATAAGTAAAGGGGTCAAAGGAGATGCAGACATCCGCAATACGAGAAGAACCACAGATGTGTTGCCGGCTTTTAAAATAGTTTGTTAGTAGTTCGCGTGTTACATCCAAGTACGTTATTTGTTCTAGATTTAGTAATATTTAACCCTACATTACAAGTTTTATAATTCATACGCACACACGAACTTCATTCTTGGATGCCGTGTGATTTAGACATGAATGAAGAGGCATTCATATCCCAAGTCGAACGCGTGCCGCATGTTGAACACAAAGCCTACAAACATCTATATCTGTCGAACAGCGCGACGTCGCAAGGTCGTCATCAATTCATCCGATTCCGCGCTACACATGTTAAGATGTCTCGAGATATTCACGTGCTGAATTCAATTGTTTTTATATTTGTCTAAACCAAGGATTCTCAAACTTTAGTAGTTAGTTCAAAATTTTACTAATTACGATGCTGACGTCTTAGTTGACCAAGTAACATCACACTGTTGAATGACACTGAAAGGGAATTTGATAAGTCGATATGAGCACTGGACAACGCATGAATTAAACCATGTTTTTTATTATCTTATTCCATCCCTGACTGCACATCCCTCGCCCTCCCTCCACCACTGCGCCACCCTCGACTCTCATTGCACAGGAGCTGAAAAGCGGGGGCTGCAAAGCATGCAGTGGCTTCGGACTCCCTACACTTGCCCCTTGTTTCTTTTTATGTCAAAACGTGATTTTAATTAGCGTTATAAAAGTTCTTATAAAACTCAACAACTACATTTCTTCATCTTGTGACCCCACAATTTTATCCCGATACACCCCGCCATGTCTCTCGATGACCCCAGTAGCAGCTGCATCGCTTTGGGTATCATTATACCAAGAGGTTGTATCACATTTAATTTACGTACATTTTATGTAAATTTCTTAATTACTATTCAATAGGCCTATTAATTTTGGCGTCACAAAACAAATGTTGCGGAAACTGATCTCTTTTGATTCGTTTTTAAATTCACAATATTTATCTCTTATTTAATTTAAAAAAATCCGTTGGCAACAGAAATACGTGTAGAAATTAAGCAATATTCGAAAATGTAGTATAAAATAGAGGTCGCGAAGTGCTAAAAAAATTTGCGCACTGACCTTTTCACCTTGAGTCAAAGGTTAAATAATTTTGAATACATACTCAAGTTTAGATAGATGGACAGTGTAATGTAGGTATCTCCAAATAATTTCAATTTGAATTAGTCGGATTATACATTTCGAACATAAAGCACTTTTATACCACAGATAAATATTTGTTAGCTGGTAACACCAAAACGGCTAAACGATTCTGGATCTATGGAACAAAGATAGATTACTGTACTGGATTGGCATAGACTACTTTATAAGTTTTTTTCGTCCGTCGGTAACCGTCGACAACTGGTTAATTTTTATTATGGCGGTATTAGAGATAGATTAAATTGATTTATCGTGACAGAAAAGTCTATGGAATTAGATACAATACGCCCTATAATTATATAGTTTATCCTTGCTGAGTTCTCGAGTCGCTTCCTCGTAGAAACAATGTAAATTAACAAGGACAATATTATTAGAAATATAAGTCGTAAATCATATGAATTTATTAAATATTTATTTAAATCTTTGAAATAATAGTTGTAGATTTTTTTTTGTCGTGTTACAAAAGTTACGATGTAATTTTGACATTTGTTTTTATATATCACTGCAGCCTCTTGAAAATTATTAATTATTTGGAGGCAAGTAATTTAATAATTATAAATTTTTATATGACGAAAAATGGTTTTATTTTATTTTATTTATTAAAAAAAATTTGTGTTATGTAATTAAAAAAAAAAAATTATTCATATATCTCTAAGATAAAAATTAAATAAAAGGAAAATATCAAATTTCGTATTAGCATAATTGTATCATTACGATTTCATACAAAATTATGTTTGTTTATTACAAAATTAAATTAATACATGTAGGTTTAATTACCTCATTTTCAGTTACCGTTAATTTTTATTAATCAAAATTACTAATAAAATATTACAGTAGCCAAAAGTGACCCAGTACACACACCACATTGTAGACAATGCTCAGTACAAAACCCTTTTTCGTTATTGGGTTAAATCCTTAAAAAGAAAACATGATTTTATCAAGAAACAACAGAATTATGTGGAACTCTACTATCACATACGTATGACCATCCAAAAGTATGACTAGAAAGATATCCAAAGAACACTGCAAAGATTGATGTCCAGCAGAGGATCGGCACTGAATGTTGATAATTTTATTGCTTAGGATACAGTTTATATCAGACCATCATCAGACCAGGAAGCGTACGGACAGTAATTCGCCAAAATAGCGAAGTATACCTCACTAAAAAGAGTGGCATAAATAATTTCAGATAAATTTATTATTGCTGTAACAAAATGTAATAAGGTAGACAATATTCATAACAACTTTTTCAAAATCAAACGATTTATTACTTTTTTTTAATAATAAGTAACACTGAAATATATGACATAAGTTGTACTACTTACCTGAAATATACGCAATAAACACTTCACTTATAACGTTGAATCAACTTTGCAATGTTCAAATACTACTCAATAGTTCTACTATAACTCCTGTATAGAATATTGAGTACTGTTTGTTATGTGCTAAAGCACTAATGTAAAATATAGTCACAAAAATCCGTATTTCTAGCGTTTATTGTTATTATTTTGAAACACAGCTGACACTTAACACCTTTCTGATTGGCACATACAAAGACGACTGTTTTGCAAAGCGTTAATTCGGTAAGAAATATTATTTATTGTACTGTATAAAAGTAATTGGTACTCTTTTTCTTGTTTAGCGAATCAAATACATTCTTTCGTTTTGACAGATTAATTTAAGCCAATCAATGGCTTGCAAATTTGTCACTCAATTGACAATTGATGTCGACGGAAGTTTAAAGTTGCCATTTCAGAATATTTATCGAAATGTCATGAGATGTTATTTTCTCGCGATTTATTATTTTGATTTTATTGAAAAATATTGGTTTGACTTAGCTTTTAATACAGAATGTAACACCGCTATGTTAGTTACAGAAACAAAATAAAACCAACAAAAATCATAGTTCACAGATCAAATAACAATGGCAAAAAAGTTGCAGACTAAATAGATTTAATGAAGATATGTTGGTAGAAATATAAATACAAAAGTGAAAAAAAGGTACAATATTGATAAGACAATACGACATTTTAAACAAGGCTTTTCTTTTAAGCGTTTGCTATAATCATGATCAAACTAATCCATTTTATAAATTATTACCAAATATGCAATTTGGTACAAAAAGGAACTAAACGTACCACATATATCTAATTGTGTAATTTTCAATGGAATCTTCTTATTTTACCAAAAATTCACTTTGTTAAATTGGATTGTCATTATTACTTCAGTTGTGCAGACTCTACTCATTTGTATCTCTATTATTAAAAATTTCCTTAATTGTTTATTCTACTCATAAAATATCGAAGATTTTTGCGCTTCGTATGAGAGATTAATCAGTAAATCCGTAAATCCGTACTAATAAAAGTGTTGTAATTTACGCAAATAAATATGATTTTCATTGAGATTTTAAGTGAACCGCCTTTTGCACCTCACGCCCAGTTTGACGTCACGCTACGGGGTTCTCGAATTGATTTTACCGCACCCAATTTCACTTTGTCTGAAACGTTGTATGTGAGTTCAATAAACCTACAAATGTCTCATGTGTCCTGGAGAAAGAGTTGAGTTTTGATCGCCAACAAATTTTAGTACCCAATTCTATCACTAGACTGCGCTCTCGACTCAAACTACACTAGCGCAGAACCCACCAATCACGTTTCAGAAACTTTGACGCAATTTGCAAATGGCCGTGAAAAGGATCGAGCTCCAGGGTGTATGAAATACTAAATGGTGGAGTTGTCCGTGTTTAAAACTTGTGAATAATTCTTGGTTTAGTGTAGTGTTGTTTAAAAAAAGACAAGATGTGCCAAAAAAATAGAATCCTGTTGTAATAGTGGTATTTGAAGCGCCACAGGACTGCTGCTGGAATAGTCGGAAGAGATATTGCTGATTGAGGGGTAAGTTCCATCATATTCCATCACTCATACTATTCGTTTTATTTCATTTCCAACGTAAATTAGCGTCTCAATCGAGATTATTAATAAATTTAAGGGCGTGACGTGTAATAATGAATAAGCAATAGTTTTCGGGAAATGGTTGTCGCCCGGTGAATGCGTGGTACACCCATCATTGAAAATGGGTGTATTGCTAAATTTTATCGATTAGAAACATCATCAATGTGATTAATAATGATTTAAATTATGAGAATTGAATAAAGCGTTCATAGCGGGGCCGTTATTTGCTGAAAATGGACATAGTACTCTATATGCCTATAGCTATATGTAATGTGAGTGAAAATTTAAAGGCTGGGTCTCTGTTGCTACTCGCATGGTATGCTCGTGATATTAACTATTGTCTATATTGGTGACACCTCTATTCTTAGTTATATTGAACGTTAATTTCTATTTACTATTATTTTTCCTTCCCTCTATATGTTACCGAGCAATACACCTCGCATGCAGAATACGTTCAAACTTGACAAACATATATCATTGTATTGCAACTTCATAATTGATTTTTTGGGATAAAATGTGTTTTAAACATTTTTACGATATCGCATTTGTCTGCGAGTATTTAGCACAAGGCACTAATGAATTGTACTTCACTGGCATGCACATATCGATTTTTGAAGCAATCTGCTGTAGCTTGGTATTTGTTTTATTAAAATGAAGCAATTTAGTGCCGATTGTAACAATGTATTTTAATAAGTAGACAATTTGAGATATGTGTTTAGTACACTTGTCACACCTGAATGGTGTTCATTTCTAAATTAATATCGGAACTGTGAATATTCTAATTATCTCTAAGTTATAATGATTTTTGTTTAAGTATATACAAATTGTGTATGTTACTATATAAATCCAAGTAATGCAAGCTCAGTATCTTTGTAATCAGTTGATCATCATCTGTCAGCGTCAGGTCATCGTCGGACAGAAGGCTTTTTAACTTCAGTATGTGTTAAGATAAATTCACATTGCTTTGTGAAAATAGATGGTTACTGCAAATGGGTGACATGTATGTGCCAGTGTTTTACTAGGTTTTTTTTTAATAAAAACATATTTTAATGATACAAAAATATGTTTTGTATGTTAAGTTTGCATTTGCAGCAATATCTGTGCCAAAAAGGCGAAAATCAAATAGGCACAAAATACAACAATTTATAGCCTCTCCAGCGAAATATAGAGGTCAGTGCACACTTTATGTAAAATTTGTTTGTTATCCTTGGAATTGTTACTGATTTAATAACTATAGTGTTGAAGGTTCTACAAATGGAATGGTAATGAGGCTTAGAAAAATGTGTTTACATTTAGATAATTCATTATGCATTCAAGATTTTTTTGTTATATTAATAACATACCCATACTTCATAAACAAATAAAGTGTGATTTTCAATTAATATAATAGGCTAGTATATTTTATTATTAATTCCCTTTTTTTTGTGCAGTACTGGGTGAAGTTTACAATTTACTATACCTCATTCCGATCAAAAGTGTAAACGTAAATGCTAAAACTATTTACTTTCGAAATATTTCTTGTGAAACAGTCTCTTGCATAACTATATATCATTAACTACCCTTATTTTACAATATCATTTCAGTTTATCTCACAATATTTGCAAAATGATTAAAAGTCAATATGGCCGCCATGTATGGAATTTGACATGGCTTTGTTTACTTAATATAAACTTTTAATTGAAACAACAATAGTTTGGTTGCTTTTGGACAGATGACATTTTTTTGTTATTGCTTAGAACAATTTACTAGAAATAAGTCATAAAAAATTTGTAGATTGATATGATGTGCCTATAAAATATTTACAATGTTATTTATGCTTGATTACATTATTCATATAAGCTGTAACATAAACAAATGCTTGTTGTTTTAAGAATTTTTCATGAGAAAGCGATATGCTTCATATGAATGCAATATAAACAATGTGCATGCCTTTCTGTGTCTAATGTGTTTGTGTGTTTGTGCATCAAACATGTTGTGAGCTGGCTTGTTCTGAGCCAACAATTGCTTACTATGCTTGTAAAGAGGCTTGTGTTTGGTAGCTATATAGGATATATTTGTAATCTTATTCATTGTAATTTGTCTTGTAAAGATCAAATGTTTTTTTTTTGATAACAGCAGATTCTTGTTAACTAATATTTCTTGCATCGCTCCAACTAAGCTCTAGGCTTGTACTAGGATATTGTTTACAACAATAATAGATTGTGTGGGGTTCAAATCCATAACTACTAGATTGGTAGTCTGTACCTTTAACTGTTAGGGTATTTGCGCTTGATTAACTTAATAATAATATGAAATAAAAATGGTATTCATTTATTTTATACTCCAAAAAGTATACATATATGAAAATTGTAATTTGGAAAAAATCAAATGAATTATGATTCTAAGTAGGTCTAGCAACTTGGCTACAGGTTAATATTGTGTATAACTTTTAAAACATCATTATTGCTTTTCAATGTATGAATTCTATAATTTAAATTATCTATGTCAATGTACCGAATATTAATATGATCTAATACAGACATGTTGCCAGCTTGTGTGCAAGGTTGAATGTCCTAAAATTATCAAAGTCATTACATATATGGGGCAGGGCTCCCCGCGACACACTTCCTTATTGACATGCCAGCACATGTCACATCATGATGCAGTCGGTTACAATATTAGTAGTAGGGTATACAGGGAACAAAAACTGTAGATTACAAACATCCTTGAAAGATTAGTGCACTGAACTTAGGTTTTGTAAATAATTGCCTACTAATGTGAATACTGGATTTAATTCTTGATAAACTCACTTACACCTTAGTTTATTTACAATTGTATTATTTAGTTTTTATAGATTTCTGATCTATAGATATGTAATCCAGGGCATAAAATTGAGATGAAAAAATGTAGTTTTTAGTATAAGTAAGTTTTGGCAATGTTGGCATTTCCAATATAAAATGAATTTTTGAAAATCATATCTTAATTAGAAGTCAAAGTTGTATAAAACCTTTACCTATAGATATTTTGTACACATTTACCATGTGTTTCTACTGTTACATTATCTGTGGAGTACACACATTGTTATCTCACTCTTTCTTAAATAGAAAGAGAGGATTGACTATATTACTGTTTTTTTTTTTACAAAATTGTGTGCCGGCTGGGGGCAATTTTGTTTTGACATAGTGTTGTCTCCGTTTATTTAAAGAGAATGAAAGAGACATGGTAACATTGAGATTTTTTGTTGGAAGTAGTTTATCTGCACATTAATATTATTATAGGCCAGTCTATTGTTGATAATCATGATAGATTTTCAAGTGATTGTGCTAGGTCGATGGCGCCTTTGAAGCGGCGCCGCGCACCCAGCGGATCTCTTTGATTGCGTTCACCTAATCTTATTAAAACGATTAACTGTAATGTTGTCTAGTTGATTCTAAAGAGAAAGATTAGATTTGCGGACGCTATTTGGACTGTCGTAGTTTTTTTTTGCCTAAATGTCTTTATTACAATAGTATGAAGTACTAAATAATGTAAACTAATTTAGCTGGTAAGCTAGTTGATTTGAAGTGTAGGGAACTGTTGTTAATGTCGTTAAAATGTAAATGATAATAATGATAGTTGTAGATTACTTTGGGTTCACGATATAACGTGGGTTTTCTGAAACAATTGAACAAAAATATAACATCCATTTTTTTTTTTACAATTAATAAACATGGTAAAGTATAGTTCTTTTCATCACCATAAAGGCAATGACTGTTGTATCGTAAAACAGTTGAATTCTTGAAATCCAGTAACAACCCACGTTACAGGAAAATCATTATGTTTATTTGTGAACCCATACAATGTACGTTTAAAATGACGCTTACTCACTTTTATAGATTTCACTGCAAATGCTATGATTTTTTTTTTTCAAGTGACGTGATCTCTAGTCATTGTCTTTAGGAGATAACTTTGCTATGTATCTCCTAAAGACAATGACTATATAGGAGATATCTTTATGTCAAAAAGTTGAACATTGTTTATAATACACTCTTTCTAACAGTGAAGGTAAACATGATGAAGAGAAAATCTAAGATATGTGTGAAGTCAATGCACTGACAGCGAGGTTGACCATCACCCAGTCAACCCTAATAACAGGGTAAGGTCCAAACTCCTCAGTGGGGATGTATAGGGACCTGATCATGTTCCCCTTCCCCGTTCACCATTCAAACTGTTACTCAGAATTGTGTTGTGCTGTCAATTTGGTGACGCGCGTGAGTCATTCTAACAATAAATTGTTATGCGAGGACATGCCCCGGCCGCAGTCGACTTCTGATATTATTGAATGTATAACATAGAAGTTGAAATGTTGATATGGCCTGTCTGTCTATTATGCAAGTCTATAGCTTTGAAGGAGTGAAGAAATAGGTTTAGGTACGCCGAAGACTTAATCAAATATTGACGGACGGGTATTCCCCTTGCCATGGCAACTGTTTCTATCCACAACGAGGGGACAGGGAACAGCCCCTAGTCTAGATTCGCGTGACTGACCTAACGAGACGTAATAAATTGGTAGTTTAATGGTATTTCCAAAGGTACGATATAATTTATTAGACTTAAAGCTTGAAACGCAACGAGTTCTATTTGAAAACTTGTTATAAATTGATACATGTATGTTGAATTATGATTGTTATCAGTGTTCAATATAGTTTAATAATGTTACATAGAAAAACTATAATTAATAATCAATATAACGGCGCCCAGAGTAGATAAATAGTTAATAAAAATGATTAGCGCCCTTCGCCTAATGATTAAGTGTACAGATTTCCGATCACCAAGTCCTGAGTTCGAAGTATGTAAACCATAACGTAACACAAGTCTAGAGCTTAGTTGGAGTGGTAAAAGAAATATTAGTTAGTGAAGAAAAATCGATTTTTTTACAAAAAAAAAATAATACGAAAAACTGAAAAAATGTACACGAAATTATTTTTCACACTTGTTATCTTTATCAGTAAGTGGCAGTGCGGTGGAACACTAGTAGTGTCGAAACCTCTTGTTTGTCTAGTTTTAAAGCGTGTCCGCTCATTTGAATATGTCTATTGTCTGTAACGTGTTCCCGCGCTAAGTGGTGCGCAGGTGTGAAGTGGCTCTAAATCGACACCCGGACAGCTTGCGTAAGGAGCTTACACGCTGACAATGCGACAAGAGGACCGTTGGCTCAGTGGATGTAGCAGCGACATTTTGAGCAAGAGTTTGTAAATAAATGCGGCCAGTAAATATATTTTGTTGGTTTATTTTAGTCGTCACTCAAAGAAAAGACGTAATTAAGACAGAAAGGTGCCTATTTTACTTAGAGTTTAAGTTTTTTTTTTTAAGGTCCAACCTTGTGTAGTTGAAAAGGTAATATTCACCGTCCCATAAAGTTCTGAGTTCGAATACACGAAATTTATCACTTGAATTTTTAAACAGCTATCTTACAATATTAAAAAATACGAAAATTTACATGTATGGATGGATTTAAGCAAGGAAAAAAATCGCATACAAAAGCTTGTTGGCACACATAAGAATGAAAAAATGTTACGAATGAAAATAATGAGTAGGAATTTCACAACTGGATTCATGCATTAATTAATTTTGTAATATAAATTTATGCATACAAGTCGCAAGCACAGGAATAACACTCCCTCCTCGCTCCCTCAAATAGAACACAATAGCGTGACGCAGTCTGGCTAAAGCAGGCTTGCACCTGCCTGCCTACCTC
>JAODUI010000016.1:4618095-4628322 GCA_027563995.1 Papilio gigon | reverse complement strand
CTCCTCGCTCCCTCAAATAGAACACAATAGCGTGACGCAGTCTGGCTAAAGCAGGCTTGCACCTGCCTGCCTACCTCTAGATAGCCTTCGGGCTTGCTTGTATTATAGCCTGGTCGATGACCTCAGCAGACGTCACTTCACGACTTAGTAGATACGGAATGAGCTGAAATATGTATGTGTCGATAGAAATTCAAAGACATGTCAACCTAAAAACATTTTTAGTTACATGATTTGGTTATAATTTAAACCGGCAGAGGTCATTTTGCTGTTTGAGCCAAAATTGTGAGCTCTTCGGCTGGTCTCTACAGAATCTGTTGGATATATCGTTGTTTGGAAATGACGGCTTTTGTTTCCTTCCCACTTAAATTCGTTGATGTTACTGACACTTGATATATTATGAGTTTAAATCCTCACCACTGCTACAATCAGCACCAAAATGGCGTCAATCAAATAGGCACAAAATAACAAGTCGTGTAGCCTGTTCAATGGCATGTGTGATTTTTTGGTCTAGATGTCTAGTGCTTATTGTTAAAAAATTACACATTAGTATTCTGAAGTTTTAAGCGATTGTTCAACAATGACATCGACCAATGGTCGTCTAACCGCGCCCTGCCTCCGATATTTGTGCGACCCTCGAACTTCTCGTAATACTGTATACATTATCAAAAACCTTTATTAGAAACCACAAGTATTTTTAGTAGCTTCAAAATCAAATTAATACTTCTTAAAAAAACTTATATCTACTGAGGAAACTTGTTATAAAAAAATTAAATAGATTGTGTCAACAAGTCAGTGCACGAATGTGCGGCCCGCAGTGATACATCACTTTGTCCTATTTGGTCCTTGAACAGAAAAGTGTGACGACCACTGACACAGGCAGTACATGTCAATCCGTAGAGTTAAACATAGCGGAAAACTCACATGAAATAATTGAACCGCTATTGTTTGCGAAGCGTTTAGAGATCGCGTGGCCGCCAACTGCGTCTTACACGCCGTTATCTCGAGTACGCGGAACTGACTCGCGGTCAATTTTATGTGCCCACTGACGGATGATGCTTTAAAATGTAACCGTATTAACGCTGTTTGTTTTGCAACTATTTCTTCTCATAGTGCCAGTACTCGATGCTTTCATTTTTTAACATGTTTTACTCAATAAACTCTTACGCTACTTATGATAAAATACTTTTAATTGGTTACAAATTTGATTGGCTGTCCCACACCCTTGGCGTATTCAATACCACCTACTATAATAATTACCGTGATTGAGCTGGACTATACTAATAAAACTAATTTCTTTTGCCACCAGTTGTGTGTGGTGATCGCGCAGCTGTGGTCTCGTGGTGTGGTGTGTGAGCGGCGCGTGTGGCAACCGGAGCGTGGCATAGCGTGGTAAGCGCGCAGCAGCCATGAACGAACTGGACAGCCTGCGCCAGGAGGCGGAGACCCTCAAGAATGCGATACGAGTGAGTATCCACGACAACAGTACACCAGATAATGTTTGTTCCACAAGGGTAGTAGTGCTGCAGAGTAGGAGACATACAGTACCGCTATGACGGTACATGTTCGGTCAAGCAATAGGTGTACTGGACTGTCCACTGCTCGGAAATTAAGCTTAAGATCGTCTTCAATAATCATAGAAGAATGTCATAACTGCAGCTGTCAAGACTTTTTACTGAGGTCGATATCGAATTTGCCATTATTTGTTTTAATTCAGTTTGGTTCGTGAAATAATGAAGCAATATTTCTTATCATCATCATCATCAGCCCCTGTCTGCCCACTATTGGACATAGGCCTTACTCAATGCCTACGCCTATGTATATTTCTTATACGGAACATCAAACTTGTTTACCGACAAACGCTTGCGTGTCATTTATTTTGGTTAAAGGGGGAATTATTGATAATTCCGTCTCTTAGTCACCTGTGCGGCCATCACAAAGATTGTATACTCACAAAATGAAGTAAGTACTTTATTTATAAATTGATAGCGACACATTATTAAGATTATTTAACTATGGCAAGGATCAATCTTTGTTCTTGACTTAGCGTTTCAGTGTAGGCAGTGTTCAAAAGGTATAAAAGGCATCAAGGAACATGTTAAATTTATTCGTATGTAACATTATATGTTTTGTGTGTTGTCAGGATGCGCGGAAGGCGGCGTGCGACACGTCGCTCGCGCAGGCGACCGCCAACCTGGAGCCAATCGGGCGCATCCAGATGCGCACACGGCGTACGCTGCGCGGCCACCTCGCCAAGATATACGCCATGCACTGGGGCAGCGACTCCAGGTCAGTCGCACTGTCAACATTTGCCGACGAGCTACGGAAATAGCACCAATAGCGTAATTGTTATAAGTATAGACATTGAATCACATAGTCGTGGCTTCAATACTGTTGTTAATAATTATCTAGTACAAGGATAAGTTCAGTCGGAATGGGTTCAAATCGAAAAACTTGTAAATATAGCAAATAGGCAACTAATGACAACCTGAAACATTTTTAGGCTTCTTTTAGGCCAAATGTAGAAGGTCTTTGTTGTGTAAAGTCTGCACTGTCCTGACCATTAGTGGTAACTATGATATTGCAAAAAGCTTTACTAAACTAAACTAAACTGTCGTATAAAGAACTCGCTAGTAATTGGAGAAAGGCAAGTTTATACAATCCAAGATATTCTGTTTGCGTATATAACACAGCGCTTCACCTGAAATCCATCACTTTGTAAAATCGATCCGTCCGTCGGTAGCCTAGCGCCGTTCGACATGATTTGTTTATTCGGAAAATGGGCCACTAAAAATATAGTTAGGTGCGAGCGTGGTACACTTCGCTAATGTAAACACGCGTTACAAGAATTGAACCGATACTGGGTACCGGCGTTGTGACGCTATAAACATATCAAGAAGTCAACTGTAGCTTTTGTTATATAGAAATAATAGCAAGACCGAAAGTATGGATGGTTTGTGTGTAAGAGGATAGGCATAAGTGTGAGTTCAGATATGAGCTGACAGAGATGTATGGAAGAGTACCGTACCGACCCTCAATAGAGAAAAGGGTAGGTTGATGATGACAAAAATACTAGCTGATTTTTGTTATTCACTAATATTTCTTTTACATCTCCAACTAAGCTCTAAGCTTGTGCTAGGTTTTAACAGTGCAATGGCGGGATTCGAACTCACGACCACGTGATTGGATATATACTATAATCAAGACCTTGAACAGATTTCTTAATTACACATATAGCCTCTCAATAACCTAAACCCCTGTACTACAACGTGTACCATGACATGATTTTTCTAAGATATGTTGTTTTCGAAATAAATTGCATGTTTATACAAGGTGTAACAAGTTCCCGTTCAAATCGGAATTCAATGATTTGTTTTGATTTACCAGTGATTGATAGGTTCCGTCTCTGGCAGGCCGGCGTGCGACCGGAACGACAGTGCATCATTTGTTACAACAAATGAAACTAGGAACTTTGAAATTTTCGCATATTTTGCCACTTGTAATAGTCCAGGTCGAAGTAAATCTGACCTCATTGTCTTTATATATCAACTTTTGGTTTTTTTTTTAATAAATAGTATAATTTGTTTCTAGTTTTAAAGACAGCGATGACGTCAGTAGACGCACAGAGATCGTAACGTATGTGGAAATGTGCCCGCGTCACTTTTCGCTTTAGTTTTGGATTTTATGTGACGGGTGAAATATCTGTGAAGATTCGGAGTTGATGACATATTTATTAAACGTGAAATAAGTTCAATCTGTACTTATAATGATAAATTGAAATTTAATGTAAAAAAAATGCTAAACTAAAATAATTATATGACACGTATAAATCCTTAGTTTTTTCTATCTAAGATATAATCAGTGGGTTCCTTGTGAATATATCTTGGGGAAATTCAATTGATTATAATAATAAATAAATTGTTCTACGTCAAGGTCGCGCGGTTACTGTCGCTACGTGTGTCCCAACGAATGCTGACGATTCTTATTTCATTTGGCAACAGATTGATACTAAAATGAGATAAAACCAACAACTGGAGAATAAGACGACGCAATATCGACAATTTATAAGTGTCATATTCGATTGCAAGCATTATATAAATAATGAACTTCGGTATTGATTTCTCGAGTGTAGTGTGGGGCGTCCTCCCTCCAGGTGGACCGACGACTTGTGCGGGCGGGAAGTCGTATGCGGAAGGAGGACCGCATACTGTGGAAGGCATTGGGAAAGGCCTAAGTCCAGCTGATGATGTATTGATTTCTCAAGAATATGTAACACCTCGCCATGTTATTTGATAACAAGCATCATTTAGTACGAAGTAAAATGTATTGTTATGAAGTTGCATGTGCTTTAAAACGTAGTGTCAGAGTAATACATGTTGTCCGCGTCGTATAAATAGTCCCGTGTGGAGGTGATGCGGGATCTCTGCGTGTTCGCGTTCTGTTTACGTTACAATTTCATAAGTGAACAAGGCTGACGCGCTCGTATTTATATTCCACGTTCACGTACATAGCGGAAGAATATCCATTGTTCCAAAAACACATTTAATAACACTGCAATTAATTTTATGTGGGTTCATATAACAAAAAACTACAACACTTTTAATCTAAACTAATTACGAGATAACACAATGTCTGTCACACTGAAAGCGGTCATTCGGGGCCACTCTTGGTGTATGTTGTAAGAAATCGACGATAAAGAACTGCTGAACTAAACTATCGGGTACTCCGGATTACATCGCCATCTATGCAGGGTTGTGTTAAAACATTGGTTTATTGTTAAACACTAATTTGTGTTTGTCTCGTTTAGGAACCTGGTGTCTGCCAGCCAGGACGGCAAGCTGATCGTGTGGGACAGCCACACCACCAACAAGGTGCACGCCATTCCGCTGCGCTCGTCTTGGGTCATGACCTGCGCCTACGCGCCCTCCGGCTCCTACGTCGCCTGCGGTGGCCTCGATAACATCTGCTCCATTTATAGGTAGAGAATTCTGTTTTGCGAACCCAGGTCGTTCGCTGCTGGAATCAAATTTCACCACAAGCAATTTAATAATTAACACATTTAATTGTCGTCTGTAGCCTGAAGACGCGCGAGGGCAACGTGCGCGTGTCGCGCGAGCTGCCTGGCCACTCGGGCTACCTCTCGTGCTGCCGCTTCCTCGACGACAACCAGATCCTCACCAGCTCCGGCGACATGACGTGGTCAGTACCAACACAAACCCTCCAACCATATACGGTCCAAGAATTACATTAAGAGCTATAATAAACCATTATATTGTATGATTGTGCATGTTCAGTGCGCTGTGGGACATCGAGACGGGCCAGCAGTGCGGGCAGTTCACGGGGCACACGGGCGACGTGATGTCGCTGTCGCTGGCGCCCGACCAGCGCGCCTTCGTGTCGGGCGCCTGCGACGCCTCGGCCAAGCTGTGGGACGTGCGTGACTGCCAGTGCAAGCAGACCTTCCCCGGCCACGAGAGCGACATCAACGCGGTCACGGTACGCACTCACAGTAGCATTGACTTTGCTGCCCTCT
This sequence comes from Papilio gigon, assembly GCA_027563995.1. NCBI lineage: Eukaryota > Metazoa > Arthropoda > Insecta > Lepidoptera > Papilionidae > Papilio > Papilio gigon. Next base: position 4,622,792 of record JAODUI010000016.1, on the reverse strand, counting down.
GCTACGACAGGTGCTTGATTTGTTGCTATGTGTGGTCCAGTTCTTCCCATCCGGGTTCGCGTTCGCGACCGGCTCGGACGACGCGACGTGCCGCATGTTCGACATCCGCGCGGACCAGGAGCTGGCCATGTACTCGCACGACAACATCATCTGCGGCATCACGTCCGTCGCCTTCAGCAAGTCGGGCCGGCTGCTGCTCGCCGGCTACGACGACTTCAACTGCAACGTCTGGGACTCGATGAAGAGCGAGCGCGCCGGTACGCACCCCACAACAACACAACAACACAACAATGTACCCCAAAACTTATATAATATCATTTTTGTAACTAAACGTTTTCTCTGTGCGCAGGTATTCTAGCCGGGCACGACAACCGCGTGTCCTGCCTGGGTGTCACGGAGAACGGGATGGCCGTGGCCACCGGCTCCTGGGACTCCTTCCTCCGCATCTGGAACTAAACGCACCCCGCGCCCGCACGCCCGCCCGCCCGCAGCACTCGGCGACGCACTACCTTATTTAACTCCGCCATCCTCGCGCGCTGTCCCCCACTTCGATAGTTTCCTCCGCGGCGTGTGAGCGGGACGTATAAACGCTTTATCCTATGTGAATATTTTTGTTCCGTTACCACTCACTTATTATATTTCCGATATTTTATAATTGCTTTCGAATTTTTTCACAAAGCAATTGTTGTATCGGGGAGCGAATGTATGCATGTCTGCTTGTTTCCGATTCGAACCGCCGATGCGGGACGACGCCCGCGACACTCACGGGGCACTGTGAACTTTCGCTTATTTATTTAATACATAGTTGATAATCTCTTAACGATGGAAGCATTTAGTGCCGGCGCTCGTCGCCGGCCCTGGATATAAATATATATGTAACTATATGATACGTGTTAAATTTAATTACGATAGTGTTAGCACTGGAGGCTTCTCCGCGAGCTGCCGACCCTGTCTCCGTTACTTGGTGAGTACACGCGCCGCGCGGACAGGCTCGTGCGATTCACTTTGTAATAGTAGGAACCAGTAAAAACATTCTCTTTCATTCCGAAGGAATTTCGTTACTTTGTTGAAAAAAGTTTTTTTAGAATCATTTGCTCGAATTTTCCCATCATTTATTTATAAAAAAAACTGTTTATTGAATTGTAACCAATATTTTCCGTTTTTTTCAGATGAGCACTGCGCACTGCATACTATATCTAAAATTTAAACTAAAAAAAAACTAAAGAACCAAATATTATGATTAATGTCCTACGTGTAATTTATTGAATATGACGTCGTCTGTCGGCGCGTGCGCCGCTGACGGCTGAGTATGGATTTATTTTGTTACTTTATACAATACTTGGATAACAAGCTGATGATGATCTTATATCGGTTTTTATAACTACAATTTTTTTTTGTATTTCTAAAATCAACTATGATAAGTATTTGTAAGAACAATTATAAATGCTTGATTTTTATATTTTCTAAGCACAAAATGTATGACCATACTAAAGGTCCGTGTTATTTTGCAATTAATAAAGTAAAACACCTTCATATCTATTCATAATTTGTCAAAGAAAAAGGCACTGATTTTCATATGTTCAAATATTGTATAGTAAATAGGAATTATGTTCATTTATTCGCGCAAAAATTAAAAATATTTGTATTTCGCTGTTTCATATAAAAATAGTCTTTTGTGTTCATAAAAACAGCTGTTTTAAGTAAGCTACTTGGAAATATATTTAGGGTTGCCATAATTTATCTAAATAGTTCGACTCGATCAAGCATGGAGCATTAAAGGCCTATTTGGTATTAAATGCATGTGGCAACCCTAAATATATTTGAAATATTTAAACTTCCACATAATTTGGCACAAATTGATTATTATAAGAATTATATTTGCAAGAAATAATTTAATTAGTACAGCCCCCACTTGTCATCAGTCTGTCTGTCCCAGTTGCGTATGCGACTTGAAGATGTTTTGACGTGTAACTTTACAAGACATGCCAAATATAAATAACAAAGAAACATTGATGTAGTGTTTTTGTTTGTTTAAAAAAATCGTAATCGTGTCGCACGAGATCGTAATAACGAACCAGAGACAAAATATTGTCTAGAAATTTCGCGAGAAATGCTACCATAGACAAATGTCAAAATTGCGCGCGAAAAAAGATTCGTCTCTTTTTACGCAACGAAAATTGCCGTAATATTATAAACAACGTTTTACAAGTGACACTTTCGAGAAATTTAAACTACAGTTTTGTACCTCTATTGTAAATTCTTTTTAATTTGTTTTTGAAATACACAATTCACCATCTTGCGTGATGTCATCTCTATTGGAGAGTAGGCCCGCGACGTCGAAGTGTGCGCCCGAAGTTCATCCTAAGTAAAATTAGATATAAGTTTGGGTGTAGCGAACGCCATGTTTAAAAAAAGGCGGGCCTTTAAATTTAAAATAAAAATCTATCCTACACCCTTTAGAGTGATTAAATGGTGTTGCTTTTTTATTTATTTATTATGAAATCTTGAAAAATTTATTGTTTCAGTATTTGTTTTGAATTAAGCACAAATTTATGTAGCTCGGCTTTTTGCTATCGCGTTGTTTTTTTTTTATTTAAATGAAGCCTCTTTGGTCTTAGATAGGTTATGTAGATGTATTAAGGTGGAACAGACTAAATATAAAAGCACATCGGATATGATTACTTTGACTTGATGTATTTATTTAAAAATATGTACACGTGAGGTTATAATATCTCTACCTGACCTTCCTATATAATCTAATAACCTGTTTTGTTGACTGATAGAAAGATACAGTATAAGAGGTTTTTTTAAATGCACTTCAACCCATCGATAAAAAGCAAAGATTTCAAATGACTAAATAAAACCGACTAATTTGGTCTCCAGAACCTTAAGTAGTAGGTTTATAGAAACACAGGCTTTTGAAGAAGGGTTAGTAATGGACTCTAAACTAATCGGTACCGATACCGGGTGAACTATATTGAGTTTAGTCGTTTTTATTTAGTTTTAATGTGTCAAGTAATTTCAAACAATTTAATCACCTATCATCAGATGACGTTATTGTCAAGCGTTCTTCGTTAAAAACAAATCTTATAAGATGCTTTCGCAGCAGGGACTGGTCGATGTGAACTTCCAAATGTATATCTAACCGTGGGTTTTCATTGGCGACATGTACGAAATATATCCTTTTGATAAAGGATTGTTTACGTATATGTTTGGGCAGCGGAGGCTCACGGAACAGGATTGAAACAATGAACATTAAAAGTGTTCTGATGCCAAAAATTAACATCCTTGATTGTAGTGCGTACGTTCAAGGTTCATGCAGGTTTTTTTTAAGTATTCAACTAAATAATTATTAATTTACATGTAGATTCATATATCATGCTCAATGACAACGTGCAAGTTTGACAGGAATAATTTGACGTATGTGTTATCAGGGCGGCATATCAATCAATTTGCTCCCACTTTTTATTACTGTTTACACCAAATTATAGCGTTTTGTATGTTCGTTTGTACGTAAAATTAGGGCAAATTGATATCCAAACCTCACGCATCTAATCGTCTATATAAGGATTTCGCATTATGAATAATGTTTTTTTCGTCTGTCCGAGGCAGTCGTAACCAGCCCGAGTCCTCGAGTTTGAAACGACGACTAAGTGTCACCGTCGCGCAACTGTCAACGTTGACGGATATCACTATCGCGCAACTGTCAACGTTGACGGATGTCTCGGCGGGAACTGTCATCGGACAGATTGGGAAACGTAATTTCGGAGTTAGCTACGATGTGCTAGTTCTACGCGTAGTAAATAAGACTTTTTTAAATGATAACAATTCTTTTCTACTGTAACGGCTTCTTTTCCTATCGGTGTATCGATAACTCTTAGAATTATATATGTACGGTATTTAATAGAAAGTTTGAAGGCTCCATATTTTTATTTGTATTCAGACCAATTTTTCTCACTTTTACATCGTGTTTATTGGAATGGACTGCCATAATTTAACTTTAAACTGTAATTTATATACTTAAACAGGGCTACGGGCATCCGGACTTGATTTTTGTGGGCAACATTGAATTGATGCCAAAATTTTCTGGGAAATCGCGGGTTTTCCAAATACTTTGACAGCCCATTTTACGTTCAGAAATTCTGTCAGTGAATCCTAAGCAATGTAATGCCCTGCCATCTGACATGAAGTAGAAAAACGAAGGATGTGTAAATTAATTTTTATTTGCTAGTCCACGTCTTTGATATGTTAAAAGTAATTATTCTTAGTCGTGTAATACTAATTATAATGTATTGTGTAAAATATTTTTTTTTTTAGTTATTATTATCAATAAATTAAATTTTGTTTATTTTACTTGTATGTTTCCTTTCACGTCCTGCTTGAGGTATGAATGTTCGTGTTGTAATATTACGTACTATTATTAAATACATTTTACAATACAATAAACGAATGAACAAGGCGTTTTTTTTACATTCCCCCAACGACCAAACGCAGCCAGCTACAGTATAAAAGATAAATAAGTTAAAAAACTGTTAAAAACAGAACCCGACACTTGAAAATATCTCTTACACTAATAAAACTCGCAGTTTTGTTGAAATCGATTGAAGGCGTTCGTTGGCCTATCAAATGAAATTTACAATGATGTTTAATATTGAAGGCCTTGACGAATATGTTATATGTACGTGTTAGGTGGGCAA
>JAODUI010000016.1:4602020-4617995 GCA_027563995.1 Papilio gigon | reverse complement strand
ATCGAAGGCGTTCGTTGGCACCGAGTCGTGAATACAAGCGCGCGCATGACGCGCACCACGACCCACTGAGACTGAACCGACGTCCACACGCCGGGACAATTGTAATTAACATTAAACAAAATTTATGTCACGTTACTTTATCAAGATTATTTTAATACTGAAATGTTTCTAGGCTTAGAACAAATATTATATAACATGAATTGAAAAAAAAATAAGAGAATTATAAAACAAAGGTATACAAATTTAATTTTGAATAAGAGCTAAAATACGCTTAACGTGTATTTTTGTTTCAATTATTGCCATGAGTAATTATTCCTGTATATTAAACTTTTTGTAATGTGTGTATACGAAGCCTAAGGCTGGCTTAGTTGTGGCAACATTTATGAGTGTTCATGTCAGTCGTCGGGGCAGCGTGTTGCGAAAACTTTGGCGCGAAAACGAGATTTTCGCTAAGTGGTCGTTCATTTAACGCGATCGGCCAATTAGAACGTTAAACCCGATTTATTAATTATTCTAAATAACTAGATTCAATGTTTATTCTATGGAAAATACATGAAAATTGGTTCAGATAGGAATGGTGCCATTTGATGACCTCCTGACTTTGGTTTGTTCATTATGAAAGGAAATTAATGGTCGCGAGATTTTGTTTGGGATCGATGTTTAGTTTAGTATAATTTAAGTAAATTGCATTTCATGGCTCGGTGTTCGACAAACCATGTAATGTGGATAGGTTGTCACCTACTAGGCTGACGTCAAAACATACTAATCTTGTCACTCTCAGCTTAAACTATATGAAATCAGCGTGTAAAAAACGTTTGTAAACAACAGAAATGTATCTGTTAGAAACTGTTGCATTTAAAAAAAAATTAAAAATCGCAAAACAGGTTAATGATATGCTATCCTTAAGTCGGTCTCATGAGAAACTCTTTGCACGTCTCAAACGAGGTTAGTGGTACAGATTTCAATGGCTGTTGTGCCCGTGGCCCGTGGTCCACATCCAGGAGGCAAAGTGCACGTGAATCATTTCTTTGTTTTTGCTTGAAATACGTTGTAAAGTAAATATTAATCGACTAATACAGTGCTAGCCAAACTTTATGGTGGCTCAATATTTCCCACAGCGATGATTCAACAAGATTTTTTGGTGGATCTTCGACGACATATTGCGGGTTATTACTAACCGACTATATATTCTTGAATTTTAAAACCTTTTTTGCTGATTTAATATAAGATCGGTTTATTTGTTTAAATAGAGGTTCGCATTCAACTGTCCTGAAGAGGATAAAGATTGAATCTTATAACCAATGTGCACGGCGTTTGGGGAATAGCGGGAGGGGAGGGCTACGGATTTAGACGCTGGCACTGACGCCGCGCAGCTGCGGTGGCCATACTACCAGCAACTCTGAGTCAGCAAACCTTAGTTTATTTTATTTACGTTTTAAAGAATCTGTTTGAACTTACTGTTCAGAGGTCAGAGTACACAGTTGGTCACAGAGACAAGATACAAAGTTGATAAGACTTGATACAATAGAAACGTGCAATAGCGCCGTGATGATATCTTGACCAAAATACTTAAAAACATATTGCTATCTCTATAATTCTCACAGAGAATGAGCGGGACGATGTATCAGAGATAAACCAGGAAATTAGAACAAAAGTTGAGTGTGCAATCAATTTATTAAACATTCAACTTATTAAACACGATTTAAACTTTCTGTGAACAGATAGGACTGCCTGCTGTCTTGATGGGTCATTGAAAGGACCACGTTCTGGAGTGGACGACTGATAAAAGCTAGAATAATTAAAGATAAGCGCTCGGTATTGTGTACAGATAAGAATATAGTGAAAATCACGAACACCCTATACGGAGAGAAGCTCCGCCACATTATGCAACGTTTCCAAACTTATTTTCGTTAGTCTGTAGTCAACGCGCGTCGTAGCCGGACGTCTGGTATAAATCGAACGGTTTTTTTTTATTGTGTTGTTTTTCGTGTATTGTGCAAATTAATAAATTACAGTGACAACATTGAGGAAGACGTGAAGTGTTTTTTCGACTTTCGTTTTAGCGGCAATCGTTTTCTTTTTTATTTGACAGGTTGTTTATGCGTTCCAGTCAGTGTATTTAACGTTCATTTTTTTAAAACAAAAAAGGAATTACTGTAATAAAAAATCAATAAATTCATTAGAAGCTTTGAAGTAACATAGACAAACACAGTTAATTTTATACCTATTAGAAAATAATAATGTAAAATTATAAATTCTCTCCATTACAAATCAGTTTATAATTTTTGTTTTAAATATGCTTTCATGAAGTAATTCACTATGTTAATTACTTTAAACATTTTCCTCCCATAGAGTAAGAATGCCAAGAATTGTCTATGTCTCTGGCAGTCAGTTCCATCTGCCAACAATTTTAACAGTTACGAAATACGAAAAAAATCTACAAACTTTACAGCTGATTTTGTTTTTTCGGTTGTAAAATTGTCAATACGTCCCAAATTCATCTTGTATTCAACTTCGTTAATTGTCAATCATTTGATTTAAATCGAGTTACATTGTAAATGGTTTAAATAAAACCTACGCCTTCAAATCCCCTTGAACACAAATATTCTGGGTGCGCTCATAAAACAGTTCTAACGGCCGCGTCTCGTAAACAGGCTAGCTAGGAATAGTACGGTACTGTGTTACCATATAAATAATCTATTTTCCCTAAAATTTCCTTTATTAATCATTACTTATTCATTGATTGCGTATTCAGTATGAAACAAAGCGCAACGACACCCACTATCGTTAGTCAGATATTCTTTTTAGATTCAAAACCTTGATGAACGCTAGCCAAATTATTATTTATAATTGTAATATTTAACTTGCAGCGTAGAGAACTGTGAACGAAACAGACACATAGAAGAAAATAATTAATAAAACAGTGTCCAAGATTACGTGGTGTCGAAGATGATGACGATAAGCGAAAGTCAGTATTCCTCGAACAAGATGTCGAGTATTCACAAGATAAACGACCGCGTGGTGCACAAGGACAGCTTCGATGACGTCAAGAGCTCGTCCAGCGTGAACAGCACGCTGGTCACAAAGCGCGGCTTCAAACCTTCGGACATGTACGACCCTCAGAAGAAGGAGTTCCTCACAAACCTCAGTTATAAGTTGTTCCCTGTAAGTTGGGTAAGTCAACTGCTTTAGTTGTAAGACCAGGCTTCTAACAACGCGGCGTGCTGCGAGGTGCTGTATTGGGGCATATTATTTACATCTAGAATTTACATTTTATCATAATCTATTAGTACAATATACCAAATATTTACTTAATTTATAAAGTAGAATTAATGTATGACTTTAACCAATTTACACTATAAACATTATTAATTTAGAAGTAGTAAAGTAGCCTAGTTTGCATAAAGTAATTGACGAAATGGAATCGATCAGAGAAAATTTTATTCAACAATTTTTTTTTGTACTGTCCATAACATCGCTGACTTCGACATTGATTTTCACACGTCTTTTATTTCATTAAAAGGAAACTCTGCTGAAGATTTGACGAAAAACTTTATCTAAGACATCGAAAAGATTGCGGTTTCCTGCAGAAAAATTAGCATTTCTTTAAAATGAGCAACAAAGTACGTTCTAGAATGAAAGTAGATTAGAATAGAGCACCCATCAGTCAGAACTTATTATAACTTTTATTAATGATTTTAAATTCGACAAATAACCTATTTATTTCTAAGAACACGGATTACTAAATGCAATAACCAAATGACACCATTTCAACAGTAAAGGATGAGTATGAACCTTTTATATGACGTAGGTCGTAAACACTAGGTTTTGTATCACAAACACGTTTCAGACTTTAGATTAAAACACTTCAGCTTATCAGAAGAACGGTGAGTACTTGTGAATCACATTGTGAACATATTTCCTTATCAGTTATTGTGTTAATAATTAAGAAAACGTTACTAGAAGGAGGCCCGTGCCCGAACTAAGACGACTGATGATGATGCAGCGCAGTTATAGTATGCTGGTTGATTCAATCATTTGCACAATTTAATCATCACTATAAATGGACTAGATTTATTCAATTTGAAGAAAATTTACTAATTTCTTGAACTGTTAAATGAATTCTATAAGTTACGACTACCTAATCACATTTTTATAAGAATTGCAAACTAAAGGAATACTTCTGTAAGCACTGCACTATTGATTCTAAATAATTTAATTGACATATTCACATATAACCTATCTAACCACATCTCAACACTTAGCACGTTTTTCATTTGACATTTGACATTCGATGTAAAGTTTTTTAAAATTTTTGATTCTATTCTACCCACTGCTGTTCGGAATTGGTGTATTTTTAGAGGCCTAAAAAATGTCTCGGTGTTTCAACAATTAACTTATGATAATTTTTGTGATATAAGTAAACTTATTGGAAAAAAACAAATTAGGCGAAAGAAAGAATTCTGTAACATTTAAGAGCGCAATAGCAGAATTAAACGTTTATTTACAATAAAAATAACTAAAAGGTTAGTATCATAATGATTTGTTAGTAAATAAATGAAGTCAGAAGTCAACGCACTCAAAACTTTGACTAAATGGTCGCTTCATCTAGTAGGAACAACCCTTGGAATTAATGGGGTAATTACAGCAAGGGTCTAGGGTTATTTTGATTGTGAGATTTTTCTGCAATATGAAAATTCACTAGAACATTAATATTGAGAGCAATGTACTATAAAACTGATAAGAATTCAGTGTGGATAATTTCAAATAATCTCGCGAAGCTCCGAGGAGGCTTTTGGCGCGACTCCAAACGAATTGTTCCTTGAAATTGCGTCTCGTAGTTATTATAACTTTGTGACCAATGTTTGGCGAACATCTGTATTGTAAACATTTGCTGTCGAGTGCTGGTTATGTCATGTTGGCCGAAGACTAATTCTCGTTAAAACCAACGAATTGAAATGTGATGTCGCTCGACAGATCTGTGAAAATAGAATACATCTATGGTAGTTATTGGTGAAACTCCTTGGTTGTAGTTAAAATGAACAAAAACCCATTACTTTATTCTCCAAAATTACGCAAAGTGCTGAGGTTTGCACATCAAATTTTAACATCTTCCGGACATTCTGCGCCGTGCTCGAGAACATGAACAAGTTCTTCAATTATCCACTAAATATAACACTGTTCGGATGTTATCGAGTCGCTGGAGCGAGCGTGTTTCTGACACAAGCAGACAGCTTACCCTATATATTGTTGACGAGTCTAATTATACTGACTTGGACTTTCGACTGAAGCGTACAGAGGATGGAAACGGCACGACGTTGAGCAACCAGAGGACGTTGTCTTTGTTATATAATTCTAGAAAAGAAAAGACATCTTGCCTAAAATCTGCTTATACAGGTCGTATAACTATGATTGATGATATCAGAACAATATCAGGACTGTTGAATAATAAAGCTTATTCGAGATAAGCGACAGGGCTAAAACAAACGCCCTCTTAAAGCAGTTCAACACTCATATATTTGGTAGACTCATAAAATAAATTGAACATCGGTTCAGTAAAAAGTTCATGAACATTTTTTCTGGTGCCATCTTGCGTAAATAGAGGGCGTTTATTTAACACCGAGAATGACCTAGGAACGCTCAAGTGTGCCCGATCAGTCAAAGTCGGACATTGACCCCTGACAACTCGGCTTTTTGTTTCTTGAAAAAAAATTCTAACGATAGTCTTAGCTAGCATGGATATCGTTAGGGATACTAATGGTGAAGTAAAATATTGTGTTGCAAGCTGCACATAGCTGCGAAGAAAACCGAGTAATCCAGTCGTGAACAGCATGGATAACTAAGCCCTAGTCACTGACTAAGGGTAGGTCCGAGGTCTGAGTGTGGAAACATTTATGCACCGACCACAGATTTCCAATTGTTATATTTGAAAACAGAGCATGTTTCAATACTAAAATATGTCCCCTACAATCTGGTTTGCCGCTTTAAAATATACCCCACTACTCTGACCTATCGACTGTATTATTGAAAATATCAATTATAATTATATACTGAAATAAACTTCGATCAATACTTCAAAAGACGTAAAGTGTTGCAGCCAGATCGTAAACGATTTATGACGCAAATACACACGGAAATAGCTTGAGCGCCGCAAACACACTGTTCTAGCATTATTTTTGTTTCTATTGATTTTCTTCTATCATACTCCAAATTAAAACACAGTTTTTTATGCTTTAAAATCTTTACTGGTTACAGTCGACCTTATAATTAGAGTTACGCATTTTTCTTTTACAAGAAATAGGGAGTTGTCAAAAAACTGGCAACATAGTAATGGCGTTATGTTGGTAACAACTGAATACAGTTATGAATAATTACTCAATAAAAAATTGTTTTACTTCTAAGAGAGTTCATCTATTCGATATAAAAATGAAGCTATAACAGAATAAGCCAAAATTAACAATTGTTAGGCGAACGCAACATCAAAGTTTTTAGGTTACGAAGATTTTTTATAATCCCGCGCGTTTCTTAGACGGATCGGCCTCAATACTGAAAATATCGAATAAATTTGTGTTGTACATCGCAAATTGGCATGGCGGTCTGGCGATGTTCGCGCTAGAACTGGGCAAGACGCCAAAACTACTTACCCATTCATCATAATCATAACGTCCCAAGTACTCGAGTAATTAATGAAAATTAAACTTAGAAGCTATGGCATAAGATCTATTGTCATTAAAACGGATTGTTTGAACAAAATGTTTCTGCCATTTAAGAGGTACTTTGGAATGGAATGACTGGTTAATATTTTGAGTTCAAAATCGATTTATAGTTAAATCGACTAAATGCTGTAAACTTTCGTAATAAGGTCGATTTTAAGCGGCCAAAACAATTGTACTGGCGTAAAAACTATTAGCTTTTGATATAACAAGAATTAGTTTTAATAGCCTAACCTACCTCGTGTAAGCTGTGCGTATAAACAGTTACAGATAAAGTTAAATATATATTTATCATTTAATACAAGGAATTCATAATGACACTTGAAATACATGAACAATCTTGACTTCATTACAATGATAAGCTCAGGAAAAGAACCATTCCTCTCTTAACTATAACAATTATAGGAATTAAAATAAATGCGAAGTTTTTATTCTCGGTCGATTCGATTCCGTAGTTTGCTTCTGCATGACACTTTACACAGTGTTGCAAGAACAAAAAACTGACTCAAAATTACCATAAATAATTATTAAATATGTTAACACCACACAGAACGACGCTGAGGTTCGAGAACTTCCCGAAACAGTACCGCTGGATAAGAAATCAGTAAGATTATTTATAAACGATTCATGGACTCAGTAGCGCCATCTGTAAATATTGTTGATTCGAAAGTGATAAAGATATCATATTTTGTTGTTTTAAATTGTCTAAGAATCTATTTATAAAAAGAAACGATACATTTTCGTTTTTTTTTACCGTTTTTTGAATGAATATTATCTTTTCTTTTTGAGATTGTTGACTTGTGCTTCTGACAAATATTATTTTGTGTTTAGTTTACTTTGTGGTAGTGATAAATAAAAGATTAACGAACTCGAAAATGTAAATATTTATTAAATATTATTCTTAAATTTCTTTTGATGCTATCTGCTGTTTATATAATTTTATATAACTTTTAGATTTTGTCAAAATAGTGATTTATTTGCACGTGCATGAAGTTAATATATTGGTAATTATTATTATTAACCCTAATACCAACATTGATTCGTTGTATTATATTTATTTAGCTTAAATTTTCTTTTCCGTAGTCGTTATGTTCATACAATTAAAACTGTCCCTATTATAACCTTAAAATGGAGGAATTTAGCTCAAATGCAACACACTAGTTTAGTTTATAGGTTAAGTGTTACATTGTAAAAAATAATCTACTTTGATTATTACAACGGTGTTCACTGGCACATAGGCAGATGTTGTTCGCATTTCAAAAATATCTTGTATTTTTTTCAAGTATTGTACGTAATTCTCTTGAATATAGAGATATACAAGTTTTTCGTATTCTTTCTTGTTTTCTTTTACATATAAATGTTTATTTAAAAATGTAAATACATTAAGTGTGAACTCTACATGATTTGTGGAGCAGTTTTAATTTTTCGGAATCGTTTTTTGGAATGAAATTCACATTGTAACTTCCAGGAGGACTTGGAGAACAAGCCGGTGATAGTGGACGGCAAGGAGGTCGACCTGAACAAGATCTTCACGCCCGCGCCTGACGCTGAGGAGCATCTTATCAAGAAAGATCGCAAATTCGGTACGTCTTTTGTTCAGAATAACTTCGAGACTTGAGACCGAGTGTATCTTTTAAGTAATAAAGATTGCATGTATAATTATAGTTAGAGATTAGTGATTTTGTATTATTTAAATTTGTAACATTTCAGAAAAAACATTCGCATCGTCAGCGTTCTACGTGCCCGGCGTGCACCCCACAGTGCAGCAGCAGATGGAGCTAGCGCGCGTCATCTCACGGTCACTGAGCGACGCCAGCAACCACAGCAGCCGCGGGCAAAGCATGTACGTCAACCGCAAGAAGCGCTCCGTCAAGTGGGTGCACGAGGGACGAGGTAAGACACAATCTAACACAGGATTCAAAAGACTCCGCAATAAACGCCTGTTTCAATAAACTTGCAAAGCTACAAAAGTGAAACGAATGAATTATTTTGTACAAGGCGCTGTAACTATTAACTTTGGTATTTAATTTCAGGTCGCAACACATCGAACACAAATTCGACGCCCACTCCAGTCGCTAACCACGACACGCCATACCGTCCGCCGTCGAGCTTACGCAATCAGAAAACTTACCCGAAATCAGCGCTCAAACACACGTCGAACCTGCCGAAGATGGAGCCATTCCCGGTCTCGCCGCCAACGATAACTCTACAGAATATCGAAGTGCCCGTGCCTTTGGCGCCAACAAAACTGAACGATGTCTATGCTTCGCCGAAAAGCCCGCGCTTGCCGCTTGTCTGTGGTCCAAATTTCAACGTCGCGCCGCGCGGCTGGGGAGAGATGCAAGATTATTACCGCCCCGTGTCGCTAGATGGCGTTGGCAAGGTGTCGGCAGGCTACACAGATTATTAATTTTTGTATAAACTCTTGTTTGTTATTTATTTACACTTAGAGTTAATTTAAAGTGCCTTAAGACGCTAAGTACACCAAAGGGAAAAATATATCACTATTTTTATATCGATGTCTGGAGTATACGATTGATAAAAAAAAACTTGAAATTCCGTTAAAAAGTTCCAATAACTTTTGTTGTAAAATGAAGAAAAGAAATGACAAATGAAATTACAATGACATGAGTTTATTTTGTTTTTATTTAACAAAGTTTTAATAAACAGTTTTCTATAGCGAAGAGAAGGTACAGAGAGTTGTATGGTTCCATAATTTATATTCTGTTAAACGTAAATGCCTATTAAACGACGTCAAGAACCGTTAAATTTTAGATTTAATTATTTTTTTGAATTCTTTCCTTCCTTAATTGTGTAGATTGTTTCAAATTTAATTCATTTAGTTCTTAAAGTGATCTAGAAAAAAAAAACTTTTGGTTAATGGTATCAAAGATAAAATAAATGACATTTGTTGATTAGATTTATATAACTTTGCCTATTTCAAAATGCATTTGGTTTACACTGAAAAAAAAAATACAAAAATGACGTCGGTATTTTCCGATGTATTATTTAAATATAATTTTGTTAGTCTTAAACTAGTCAAGTTATTATATTTGTGATTAATTTTATTATCAATTGTTATTAATTAACTGTTTACCGTTGTCTTGAACTAACAAGAATACTTTAATTTAATTTTATTATTACAAATACAATTTGATTTATTTTTAATTCAGCGGGTTCCGCGGACTCTCGCTGACATATTTCAATGTTGCCATAATGTATATCGTCAGAGTTACAATAAAGTATGAAAATTGTTTGATGTCTTATTATTGCTCTGAATTAAAATAGACTACTATACTGAACGTCAAAGGATTTAACAGATAATTGATATCGTGCAAAACCTTTGCTTGAACAGTTTAAAATAAAGTGAAAAAAACGTAGACTAATAACCTAAAAAACATGATTAAAAGTATGAAAATGAAGTGAAAAAATGTCATTTAACAACACTACTAAATCCTATAGTCCTAAAAGTTATTGAGTCTGACCTATTAGTCTATGACTGGTGGATGAGGTTACATTTGGCGCGATTTTTGACAAAGTGACAAGATCACGCTGTTCGTTATTTTGTGTTATTGATATAAATTATAGTAAAACATAGTTTCCAATATAATCTATCGTTCTAGTTCAAACGGTGGATTATTACGAAGGGCAGTTGCTGACGTAAATTCAATATTTAAATTTGTATTACAAAATGACATTTGGAAAAATAGGTTATGTACATATGCGAAAGAAGACTTTTTATGGTATCAAACCGTTTAATACCTTATCGAAATAGACCATAAGATTTTACAAGCATTTATTTGAATAAAAACTAATAGAATATTTGAATCGTGACTTCAGCGACCTCTATGAGCGCACTCTTGCTAATGCTCATCCAAATGTCATTGCCAAAGCACGTGATGTTTGACATATTGCAACACAGGGGCCGTCTGCATTGTTACATAACACTGTTGAGAACATATCCCCACACTTATATACAAGTTCAACAAACTCTATATTTACATAATTCACATTATATATCAATGCTGAAGTCAGCCGTTTGATTGTGACTTAATTATAAGATTTCGTGTGATGAACCATATGGCGATTAGACGCTTTATCAGTTTGATATCGATCACTGCTGATCATCCTCCCTCATCGATTGTCAAAAATTCCGGTCCACCGCCCTCGACCGTTGCACTCCCGTAATCTTAAATGACCTATTAAAGAAGCAGAGGCTGTTATCACAGTAGTTGAAAAACTAGTGTGTTTTAGTGTAGTAATAGTTAATAGATTTATCGATAAGATGAAATCTGGTGTATAGGTGCAACACGACATTAACTTGAAAATCGACGCCCCGTCTCCTCTCCTGTCACTTCATTTTAGTATCAAAGCGCGCCATTATTATAGTAAATCTGTTGTTTAAAACATTTCGGGGGATACACAATATGGATGTACAGTAAGAATGGTTCTGATTTCATCATCATCATCATCAGCCCTTGTCTTTCCCAACACCTCCCACAGTATGCGGTCCTCCGTCTTCCGCATCCAACGACTTCCTGCCGTACGCAATATTGTTTTGATTTGATAATTCATTCATTTAAAACAAATAAAATTAAGCATCTTACAGAACCGTCTGCACATATCTAATTTAAGAAACAGGAAATTTGTTAATGTCCAGGAAGTTATAAGTTTAATTGAAAATAAATAATTAGGTTTGTTGCAAAAGTGTGTGCGTAAGAGACGGGCTCCGCCGGCGACCGGTTCCTCCACTTTTAGATTAATGGAGATCTGTAAATGTAATTTGAAAACCTTTAAAAATACAAATACAACATGAACGGTGTCAAGCCCTTAATGCACTCTTGCATCATCATCACCAGCCCCTGTCTGTCCACTGTTAGACATAGGCCTTAAACAATACCACAGCATGCAGTATGCAGTGTGCTTGCATGCACTCTTGCATGGAAGCACCTAATACTAATCAACACATTTTAAAATTATTAAGTTGTGATAAGCGCCAATAGCCTAATGGTTAAGGGTCCGGATCGATCACGTAGTCGAAAGTTCGGATCCCGCTATTCGAGTATTGTAAACCATATCCTAGCACATGTCTAGACCTTAGTTGAATTGGTAAAAGAAATATTGCTGAATTAACAAAAATTTACTTATGTTAAAAAAAAAATAGTGTATCTATACTTTGGTATCAATGAAATTAGGAATTCAGAAACAATGACATAATTAAATGAAATAATAATATGGTCATACTGTTCGTGTAGTCTAAACCATCCACCGTCACCTTTGCTAGTCATATCAGAAATATGTGTGGTCATTTTACTAACTTAATGAATTAACAACAGATAAGTCATTCTTAACCTTCTTAATCAATGCTTTAGTGTTCAAAGATTAAAAAAAAACTAAAACCACCTCTATTTTGCGGCACTACCGCGGCCACAGATTATGCAATAGATAAACTAACAGCTACAAAATTAAATATAGCAAAGTACGGAACACACGTCCAATTAAAACCTCTTCGTACGTTGCGATTGTTTTTAGTATGTCCTTAGCGGTCACCACAGTGGCCACACACCGGCCAGTGCCTCCCCACGGCACGAGGGGTTCAGTCGTGTCTGTTTGGTTACGAGTACAATATGAAATAAGTCCGTTATTTCTTTAATTGTTTTCGTTTTGAGTTACACGGAAGTGCAGCACTGTTGTTTCATCAAGTAAGTCATATTTTATTATACATATTGTATTTAATAGTAAGTAGAATTTTGTAAATAAACATTTAAAATACAATAATAATAATATTTTTTTAAAATATTGCATCGCGATTTTTTAAAAGTTCGTGGCATTGTATGTAAAGATAGCTCGTGTGCGAACTCACGTGGACATTCAAGGACTTGTCATTAAACTCACATAATCATTTAAAACTTCAAGTTATTAATTGTAAATCATTCTCATTCACGGAGATATTCATCGCTTTCTTTCCATGTATACATTTATCTCGCTCGCAAAATTGTCCCTTTGTATTATAAAATGACTATCAAACATGGCGCACGTGCCCGCCACAATTAGTTTCCAATCTCGCTTTATTGAAATACAAAGATTCCTCATCAAAGGATGTCGTATCGTTTGACCAAACAATTGAAGGAATTGTTTTGCGTACTCGATCCACAATTGTTCTCAATTATTTCAATACAATTGTAGTGTAACATTCAACAACGTTCAAAGGCAATGTGTATATTTTTGTGTCAGTAGTTTGAAAAAGGCAAAGGTAATAGCCGTAAAGCCACAAACGTCAATGAACATCTTGTGAATTTATCGAAATATTTAAAATAACTGCCAATCCAGTACAATGATTAGGACAACCAAATAAATATGGGAGTGATTTTCATACAATTTACATGCATTTTGTACTATTTCGTGCAATAATATTAATCGAATCAGGTCCCTGCAGGCTCAATTCAAACAAGCTTAGTGAGAGAGATTCCAGACGAACATGTATATGGTGAACTGTAATGAAGGGTTTATGGATAATATTTTTTTTATAATACATGAAACAGCACTAAAATGTTAATTTAATTCAGTCTGTCTCCTGAGTTACGGAGTTCAGTTTTTTTTTTATTTGTTATTTCAATATCAAATGAATTGTAAGCTTGTAACTTAAAATACAAAGTTCATTGACCTTTCCCTTCGCGTTTATTTTGCACTAACCTGTTTAACGGCGACTTGAATGTTGTTTCTTAGTTAGGCTACAAATCGATGAAGTTACGTATATTTTATTTAAGGCAATCTTTAACAAAGTTATAATGTGATCTACGACTTGGTTGTGAAATATAATGATAAATATGAGGTTGGTTTTTAACATGTTTTTTTTTTTAATACTAATTGCTACAATCATACATAGATCGTGGGAGGTAGTAAGAGATGTTATGTAAATCGTGGGCTCCGCCAGCGCAGCTCACCGGCGACACGACTTATGTAATCTTTGCACTTTCTAGTATTATTATCGACACAAATATTAATTGTGTTCATATACTAATATAACAACAGAAACACATCGACAAATTCCACGTATCACTGAACAAGTTTAGATCGCTCACTACTCCACACTTAGAGGCACAGAATTAATTTAATTTTTTTGTTGCTCCACTAGTGGGGCAGCATATTTGTTAACTTGTATTATATGTTTTGTTGTGAATGTTGTGTGTACCTGTAATTAGTCAAATAATCTGTCTTTTGTTTTTTTTTCGTTACATGTTATTGTGAATGTAAGATATTTTATACTTTAAATAAATAAATAAATATAAAAGGTACATTTTCGGCGTAGAACAATACATATATTTGCTTGGAGGGAATTCCCAAACCATTGACGTATGGTGCGAAAGATCGTTTTTCAAGTCGGAAACATCTTCCAACACGTGGCGCGTTGCGTTAAACTTCCAAATAAATTTAGACTCAATTTGTCTCATTTTATAACAACACTAGTTCGATCACAAATTGGTAACTATAAAGGAAACTATAATTTACTGCTTCAAAGATCTATAACCTTAAAAGTATACTAGTTATAGGAAGTGATAGATATCAGTTACATTCGTTTCCTTGTTCGCGGAAGTCACCATGGAATACGACAGCAGCGACAGACCTATTAATACCACAGATTAAAACATTTTTGTCTCTGTCTTGTCAAAGAGAAAAAAAGAGATGACCATAGATATCATAACAAATGTCAGGCATTTAATAATCTGTGACAAATCAAATCACAACTGACATTCGCATACGGCGCGTAAACTGACATTAGATCAGGGTTGGCACAAAGCTTTTTTTTTTCTTAATTTTACTGTTCGAAATTTTTAATTTGTAATTAACATAAATTTGCATATATGTTTTTTTTTATATTTAATAAAGAAAATGAAAGCCTAATTACTTTTTTACGAGTGTCCACGTGGTAAATCTCCATAGCATTTTAATGAATATTTTAAATAGAATAAAATCGATTCGTTTAAATACTGAGAACTGCATACTGTAGAAGGTATTGGGAAATGACTATGTCCAGCTGTGGGCAGACAAGGTCTGATGATGATTTAAATGAAAATACACTAGTAGCAACCCTTGTGACATTTTTAAATAGTGGAATTTTCAACAATATAACGACGACGCGTGCTGCGTTCTCTGCAAGTGAACTTCACCTCTTCAGTACGCTTTAACTCTGCGTCGCGACGGACGTGTTTGGTAAATGCTCCCTGGCCTGTGTTCACGAGTGTAATTGTTTGGAGTTAAAATTAACAATATTCTTTGAAATCATTGAATTGTAAGTCATATTATTATTTTAATATTTAAGTGATATTATTAAAATAAATTTCATACATAAATATTTTATTTACGTAGCAAATTAAATAGTTAAAAGTTGTAATTACAACATGCAATAATAAATCATGTGAGTTTTTTTTCGACATGTATATTAATCTAATAGGCGTGTATTAAGGTTATATCGTTAAACAATGTTTGGATGTGTTTGAACAGGCGTATTTTTTACATTAAAAAATTAGCGGTTATTTATTATGATGTCCTTCTCTCTAAACATTGGGTTCCAATTGAAAATACAGTTTCTTGTAGTTCGTCAATATAACTAAGCGACTGTCAAACATATAAGGAGTTATACAGAAAAAGGTTATATAAAAGAAAAATATGTTAATAAAGACTGCGCTATAAATATCTCGATCATAATTTATGCAATAACATTTTTGTAACCATAACTTCGCGTCCCAATGAGGGCGGTGTTATCTTTATACAAAATACAATAATATTGTAAAATTATCAATACAATGAGTACATTAAACATGTTTGTCATACAACGTAGTCGTCTTAATAAAATTAGCATTACAAACACGAATTCAATGCCAAAGACATTTTAAAATACAATCCATTTTTAAAATATGTACAAATATTTTATTGCTGCTATATTATCCTCAAGCCGACTACAAGCATAGTTTATTTTACTAAATACTTTTCAAATATAAAACATTCTTTATTTGAATTTATCTATGTGCCAGCACTCAAATATTATTGATTTAAGTTTTTTTAAATCATTTTTATGGCAAACATTTAGTTGTCCTGGATTATTTGACATTCTGTATTTTTGTTTTAAAAAATGAGCATATTTTTTTTTAATACAGATTATTTTAAGTATGACCAGTCACGACATCTTTTTTTTTTGTGACAGGATTGCCACTGTTTGCCTTTAAGAGGCATTTACAGTTTCACCGGGCTTGAGGTGGCCGGG
>JAODUI010000016.1:4559251-4595102 GCA_027563995.1 Papilio gigon | reverse complement strand
TCGATGTTGGAGCGTTGCTGCTATTGAAGTTCAGATTTCAATAGTAGAGTGAAATGTCTCACGAAAATTTTAATTATTTATTATCGCATCGTTTGCGCAACTCACTATCTAATCGGTTATTTGAAAACGGGGGCGGAGTTTGTCTCGTTTCAAGTAACAAAGCAATTTTTCTGTGCGACACCGCGAAGGATTTTCATTTCACATCACAAGATTATAATATTAAACTTTCCTTTGTTTCAGATGATGGCAAAAATTATATTTAAAAGGTGATGCAAAGAAAATAAACTTTTAAAATGTCAGAGGCAATAGAAAAACGGAAGCAGAAAATGTCGCCGTTCTTTAGACAGGTAAGAATTACTTGCAATTTAACAGACACACAATATTTGGCAATATTTTTTACAAACTAGTATGAATGAGGGTCCATCAAGAAACGAGCGTACCTCTTTCTGAAAGGAAATGCTTCTGTGGTTCCTCTAGTGTTGTGAAGCCTCTGATCACCTTGTGATGCTGCCATTCGATTGCCTACTTCTCTTATAAATAAAAACGCGGACTAGACAGGTTAATGGCCTAGTTAATCATACTCAGGGTAGCTTCATAGCTCCGCGGTGTGACGTCGTATAACCTGGTAACTGCATTTATCCGCAGGTGGTGGCGGTGAGCGGCGTGGTGCTCTACATGATCGGAACCGGCGCCAACATTGCCTTCCCCGGCGTGCTGCTGCAGCAGCTGCGCCGGCCCGACTCCGCCGTGCGCCTCACGCCCGAACACGAGTCTTGGATAGGTAAGTGGAGCAAGCTCAATACTTCCAGCCTAGCCGCGGGAGTCTCATTTCTGCTGGCATGCAATGTCAGGATACAACAATGTATACTTCATCAGCCGGATGTCGCCCACTGCTGGGGCACGCCTTGCCCTCCCCTTGCGTGTTACTCGTGTCAGATTTAGTTTGTGTTGCCCTTCAACAGCACATTATATAAATCGCCTACCATTATATAAGGCAAATTACTTTGTCGGATATCATTACAGAATATATACTTGTATGGAGTTCAATTATACTATATCATTATTGCCGGTCACGTGTCTCTGTCGTGTGGCTCTAATGACAAGTTGATTAAATGTGGCATAAAAAAATAAACAAAAAATTGACCTTCACGTTGTCCGCAAACACATGTCGGATAGACGTTCTCACGGCTTGTGATCGCGATTCTCTCTTAATAATAGCAACATTCTTTTTATCAAAAAAAAAATAAAGAAAAAACTAGTCGGTACTGATACCGAGTTGCACGTGAGTTTAGCCGTTTTATAAGTTATATAAAGCAAAAAGAGGTTAGATACGTTGCCAGTGACATATGTTTTTCCTAGTAAAATATTGAACCTCTTTTCATCCAAAAAATCGGACTGTTTTTTCTTAATTCGAGGATTATTTTAGTAATCTCTTTCTTATGAAATACATACACTTACTTCCACACCATAGTATATTCCGTTTACACTGGGTCCCCACACTTAATCGCTTAGCGCGCGGTATAGCAGTCTATGTATACCTTGTTATAATTCCAGCTTCGATCCTCGGTCTGGCTCTGATCTCCGGCATCGTGGTAGCGCCCTTCAGCTTGCAGAAGTTGGGCCGGAAGTTGACCAACCAGCTGAGCACGCTGCCCGCAATGGGCGGCTGGGCGCTGCTGGTCGCAGCCAAGGGGCCGGCCGCACTGCTCGCTAGCCGATCTTTACAGGTAAGAACTAAATTAATTTAGTTACAGACAAGGACAAGACAATTGTCTTAAGTCAATTTATTAGAAAAGCAAAGAAATGAATCAGCACCATCTACATTTTATATGCTTTCAATTGCTATGTAACTAATTCAGGTTTAATATAGTTCTAAAAGGCAAGTCTTCTGTTCCAGGGATTTGCGATGGGTCTCCAAGCTGCAGCAGCGCCGGTCACCATCGCGGAGTACTCCTCGCCGAAGTACAGGGGCGCCTTCCTCGCGACCATCGCCTTCTCCTTTGCCACGGGCATGCTGGTGGCACATATCTTCGGCACACTGCTCTACTGGAGGACCGCGGCAGTCGCTTGCGGCAGCTTCTACGCTGTATCTCTGATGCTGGTCTCCATATCACCAGAGACCCCACCGTACTTAGCTTCTAAAGGGATGAACACCGAATGTCGTAGATCATTCAGGTGGTTCCGAGGACATGATGAGAATTCAGAGAAGGAATTGGAAGTTTTACTCAACAGCCAGAAGAAGAAGTTCACGCCGAAGGTAGCTCAGTTTACTTTCTACAGGCAGATGGTGACGAAGCCCGAATTCTACAAGCCGACGGTGATCATGATGTTCATGTTCGTCCTCTTCCAGATATCTGGCATGACCGTGGTGCCTTCCTACACGGTTCCCATGATGGAGGACGTGTCGGGGGGCACAGTCGAAGCGTACACCAGTATGCTCATGGTTGACGTGGTCAGGTTTGTGACTGCCGTCATAGCTTGCGTCGTCGTCAACAAGCTGCGCAGGAGAACCGTTCTTTTCTTAGGTATCGTGATCAGTGTGGTATCTCTGCTGAGTGCTGCGCTGCTGCTTTACTTGAGAGACTTAGGTTATTTATCTGATGAATACAAGTGGACGCCGGTCGTGCCCACCCTGTTTTACATTTTTGGTAAAACACTTGGTATCTTGCCCATACCCTGGGCGATCGCTGGTGAAATCTTTCCCCTGGCGTACAGAAGTATCGGGAGTGGTATATCTGGAATGTTCCTTTCCGTTATGTTCTTCGTAGTAGTGAAGACCGCGCCGACTTCCTTCAGACAGATTGGTGTCAACGGAACGTTCTGTGTGTACGGTGTAAGCATCGCCATCTGCGGTGTCTTCTTGTTCTTTTTATTGCCAGAGACTAAAGGGAAGACCTTGTACGAGATAGAGTGTCACTTCAGAGGCGAGAGGGAAGTGCGCGAGAGGGACACGATGCTGGAACTGAGGAAGGTGGAAGAAGGTTGAAGAGTAGAACGGGATACAGAGGAAATGCTTTCCAGCTCCAGGGCTGGCCCCGTCGCCAGGAGGATACCGGCTAGTATTAATTAGAAACAATGAGTCCTTTGACAGCGACTTTACACTGAACTTCTGTTTTAAGAAAGAGGTAGCGTGTTTTGTGTCCCTGTTCAAAGATCTTGTCTAACATATAAAGTAATGGTGAGAGGGGACAATTAAATAAATAAAGTTACACTGTAAAAGTTTATTAAAATAAACATTCATATACTTGGTGTTTCTTTTATGTAACATATAACGTAATAATGTAAATCTTACTTAATCATAATAACGAGCAGTTTGGATGGATGTATAATCAAAACGGGCCTGGATCAAAATTGGCACAGTTACTCTTTGGAATACAAAGTACTTTTTTTTTAAATTCACAATGGACGATATCGCGAGAAAAGTTGATATTAAATAATGTGTTCCTATACCTATATAATTTATTACAAAAATACCATTCCAATATACATGACAAAAAAAAATACCACGAAACAATAATACAAATTTATTCACAGCCTATTCACAAAATATTGCCACAAGTACACATTATAAACCACATTCAATTCTTAAACAAATATAAGCAAATACAGATTCGTGTTTTAACTATTAGTACAGTATATGAGAACTACATCTTCGCATCTCAGCTTTCACGGTCAGAGGCTGCGCACTCCTGTAGTCCTCCGCTGTCCACCCTCTAAAACTATTCTCTATATCCTGCAACGTCCTATCCTTCGTCTCCGGCATCAAGAAATAAATTATAATCAAACAAAATACCATAATACCAGCGTAAAGACAATAAGTGAGAGGTAACCCAACCGCACCGATCAAAACTGGAAAAGATTTCACCGCAACAAAGAAATTTAACGACAAAGCCCACACACTGATACCACCACCCAATCCTCGGTATTCCAACGGGAATATCTCTCCAGATATAGCAAACGGTATAGATGAAATACCTATAGTTAAGGAAAACATATATGTACCTATTAAAAATAATGGTACCCATTCATTATCGAAAGGCAATAATCCATTTTGTTTACTATACAAATAACCAGCTTTACCTAAATAAGATAATGTACATATGGCACCAGTACTGAATAACAACGTCCTGCGTTTCATTGTTTTCATGAGGAATACAGCGAGCACATTACAAATTAATCTCTCAATATCCAACGCGACCATAATCACTTTCGCGTTCGCGTCCGGCCCGATCAGTTGATGCACTATATCCATAACATACGAACTCAAAACGTTAATACCAGCGAATTGGAACATCGTATACATAACAAACATTATCACAATAGGTTTATAAAACTCCGGTTTGATTACTGTGTTACCTAAATAATTAAATAATCCTTTAATTCGTAAACCAATGGGCTTCTTTTCTTCGACTATACTAGATTTCCTAGCGGTCTTCTGAGCAGCGATCATATCTTCTAATTCCATTTGTTGTCTGTCATCTCGACCTCTCAACCAGAAGAATATTTCGCTTGCCTTTTCATATCGACCTTTGGATATCAACCATGACGGAGATTCTGGTGCGTAGATAATTAATAGTAGACTAATAAATGTGATAAATGAACAGATAAGTGCGTTCTGTTGCCAACTGAAGTATGTACCCAACGCGTGAGCGAAGAGGACGCCAATAGTCAGTGCGAGGGAGACGCTAGTTAGAAACGCGCCTCGGTTCTGCGGGTCCGTCATCTCTCCGATGATGATCGACCCGAGAGGTCCCAGCATGCCCATGGCGATGCCTTGCAGGAACCTGGCAATGATGAGACCGGCCACGTTGTTCACCATCAGCAGCATGAACCAGCCCGTCATGTTGGGCAAGATGGTGAGCAAGTGCGACTTCTTCCTGCCCACCGTGTCCATCAACGGCGTGATTATGAAGTTGCCAACTATAAGCGCGAAGCCTACGATAGACGCTGAAATAATAAATCTTTGGTATCAATTTTGAATTACGCTTAACATCCGATAGATGCCGTGCTTCTAATCATGTCAAAGTAACGGTTGCATTATTTCACCTCCTTCCTCTATCAACTGTCAGTATCAATGTTCTCACCTATCCATGATTCCTCGCTTGGCGTAGCGGTTATATGAGAGTCCGGACTGCGCAGTGCAGGGATAAGCACGGCCGCGTACCCTATAACCGCGCCATGGCCCACAATGTTTAGAGCCACGCTTGCAGTCACGAAGCACTAGAAAACAAAAATTCAAAATTTAAAATAACGCCATCTATTTTCAAATAGAAAAAATACAATTTTCGTAATTTGAGGTTATTTTTTTCTCGCATAATTATAACCATATACAGATGTTGTAATAGCGTTCCATGTTACACGAGTAGGCACACAATCGACACATAAAACAATGCTATTGTTTACAAAGCACTTTAATTTGTCGCGAAATCTCTGATAACACTCGACACGCGCCAAACATACAGCTATAAGGCTGATTTGATATTAATCGAGTACTTACACACTAAATATTGCCTTGACCAAAAATCAGTGCATTTTTTGGTCAATGTGATTCTTTACTTGATAATCATCTTTGTAGATATTAATCTTCATTATTTATAACATTTGTACCAACAATCCAACTCGGCAAATTAATAAATAATAAAGGATAAAACAAAATTATAATAACAAATATCTTCTAAATATTTTAATCAACTTTTCTCTGCAAGTTTCTTTTATTTTAAGACCCAACCAATTTTGTTTTACTTTCAATTTGAGGTTATGTGTCAAATTAATATTCATTTGGCAGTTGAGCGCGTCGCGATGTCTTTGCTAGGTGTTCAAGATACGCCCGTAATTAATCATGTCTCTAATCAGTTGTTATCAACAATCTCTTAGCCCAATGTCTTCTAGATTCTAATGGGCGATTAACACTGTTACGTCAAGGTTAATTATCGTTACTTTTTAAATTAGACAATTATTAAAGATTAGTTTTTAACCGCGACTTTGTTCGCGGGCAATTAAAAAAATACTTTACTAGTAACATATGTCTAGACTGCGCGGCACCGCATCACTTATCGAATTTTATTTTACATATAAATAAGTTTACACTCATATATTCAGATAAAATTACATATTTATAAAAATGTCATTCAAATCTTATCTAAGAAATTATATCGATAAATTACTTAGTAACAAGATTTGAAATTAGCAATAACCGTGCCCACAGATACGATTACTTTATCTTTTGTAGAAAAAAAAAAGTTGGATTCAGCTCACAGCCACTTCACAAGAGTTGCTCATATTTACCCTCTCAATATTTACAAAACTTTATTAAATCCTTGACACATATATTCATGACCTGTAGACATTGAATAAAAAGGCTTTTTTTTAGTTTTAGGCAAAAGATTTATGTCTAATCAGTATTGATGGCTCCTACGTAAATAGCTGTATGTCATTGTTAAAAAAATACAATAAAAAAGTTTAGATTATGTCGGTCTAACATATATTGCCTTTGTCCGTAGTATAAAATTAAATTTATTTACATTTTAAGAATTAAATTTTTCTTTTGTGCTTAAAATACAGATATAGTTGAAATATTATTAAAACAACAATTAAATTAACCTGCGTTGAATAATTGAACTTTTGTATGTTAAACATTTTTTAATTTTATTTTACAATTTTAATTTTTGTTTTTGAATAAAAAAAAAATATTCACTATTATTAATTCTTTATTTATTTTTCAAACCTAAGAAAAAAATCTTACACCGTGCGTAAAATATCAAAGACCTTTGCCTTTTTTTTTTCAATTAAAACAACAGATTATGTGAGCTTACCTGCCGTAAGAATGGCATATATTTCGACTCGCTCTTACTCATTTTGCACCAATAAGAAATTATCAAAGTTTAAACATATTTTTGAAGTATTTACGTCTGGTGTGCCGCTCCGTGTGACGGGCTGTAAGACTGCGTGGTATCACAAGACTTAAATGATATCCAAACGATAGAATAGTGTGAGATTAGATTAATTGTTATTTGTTCACTTTTAATATCAATGCAATGATAACTTGCAGTGAGACGCAAACTTTAATGACGATTTTACACGACAAATTAAATAATACAGACGCTACAAGATTGACGGACATTTTGTAAACTCCTTGTTTAGCCAACGTACATTTGCTGTCACTTTGACGTCGTCGATTGAGCGGGAAAAGGAGACAGGCCTCGCGATCGCGCGTCAACTCGACCGAGAAACGAATGGGCGTTGACGTTTGAACGCTTTCATATCGTTTTCTTATCAGAAAAGGATAGAAAAGAGAAGGAGTTCTTGGATTTGGTCTGCAGCGTCCGGAGCTCCGTCAACAATATGCACGGTCGAACGTCTCATTGTGATGTTTTTAAATAAAATGCATTTAAAAAATCGACGCATTTATCTACAAATAATCGTGTAATAACAATGTAAGCTGCAAGCTACCCGTCTTTCCAACAACGGATCAGAACAAGATAAAATTTTATCAAATATATTTCAATGTGAATTTTCGATAACTGAATATTTACATTGTTGGATTTTAAATTAGTTTGGGTTGCAATGTCTAGTATTTGCTGAACGTCTTTACATCTCAAGGATTAATTATAGCTTAACTAAATTACCAAATTGGAGATACCTATAGGTACGTTGTCTATTGATTAATTGGTTTTATTTTAATTGATTCTATCTTGTTTAATTTTTTTTTATTTCTCAGAAAACGTATTAAACTCATGTCAATATTCGCCCGCCATTTGGCTTAAAGGTCCAGTAGCCATGGTATTAAATAAAAAAAAATCGCTCAAGAGACACATGTCAATGTTTTGACGTAAGAAAATCGCAAAGCATATATAATACGAACACATAAAGTTGTATTGTTGTTCATTGGAATGTTAATAAAGATTAGTTAGAACGGAAAGTGGCTGGGGTATTTCTAAGGTAAAAGTAACAAGGTTACTTGTAGAATGTATAAGAAATGAAACACAGACATATAATTAATTTTTTATTGTAATTTTGCATCTTTAAGGGTCCTCATGCAACACATGCAGTTGCCATTACAACATCAAACAGTAAAACAAAAAAAACAAAAAAATATAATGTTAGACACTTTATAAAAAATTCTCCAAAATGTTAGCTTTGATTGAAATATTAACAATATCTCAAACAAAACTAACGGAGATCTCTGGATCGCTGGTGACGGGCCCGCCGGCGGCTGGGCGGCGGGCCCGTCTCTTCTCTCGAAGATGGATCCTCCCGCGGCGCGGCCGTCCATCACACCAATGCACTCTTCCGATTACATTTGCTACGTGAGAACAAAAAACTAATCGGAATGAATGAAATCCCTTATTTTCTATATCCCTTCCATATCCACGGCGGGAGGACCCCGTGGGCTGACTGCCCACGGGCTACTGGCTGCCACGCCGCTGGCAGCGCTTTTATATTGTACGGCTGTAGAAGAAAAATCTACGTATTCCAGAATCGTCCAATCAGAATCCAGATTCGAGAGGACTCGGTGAATCGATACGATTAGCGCTGGAACGGGATAGAATGTTCCAGATCGCGCGAAGCTGGGGTGAATTCAATTTACCCCAACCCTCAGAGCCAAAGGGAAAAATTTCCCAAAATTTTGGGAAAATATTACTACACACGATGTAATAAAATGTAACATAGCCGCTAACTGACTTTTATGAGCATATATCACACCACGCAAGATTGGAAGTCATACAACTAAAAAACGTAATCTCCAGCTTTTCATAATCTCCAACCACTAATCCAATAATGACGCAATATGAATGTGTTGTTGTATTATAAACCCGTTATTATAGTTTGTAAATTCTAATATACTTCTATTACAAAAATATTAAAATTAAATATTTCGGGTAAATTTAATTCTAACATGGCAACCCTAAATATACATCTCGAACTCTCGCTACGAGGGAAAGAGTTGGCAGCGTAGGGTTGCCACCTCTTCGGGTTTGCACAAGATATATTCGATTTGCGAGTTTATAAGCAATATCTTCATGTCAGAGTGAAAGGAGTGAACCGAAGCACTATATATTATTATTTTTTCTTCTCAAATTTAGTAAATCACTTGCTTTTTTTTAATTTTACAGCCAGTGTTCCGTTTTAGATTTGTTGAAAGTTGACAACCCTAAGCCGATCGACCGCAGGCCTGCTATCGCCATCTCTTTCCCTCGGTGCGGTGGAGCCAAGTCGGGATATTTGAAAAATATTATTTTAATTTTATTACTGTTTTAAAAAAAATCGTAAAATAAAATTAAAAATATCTACAACTTCTTTTAAATCCGAATAGAAATCGAGTCGACTGCGAATTTTTTGTCAAACTCTTTTTTTTTTAATTACTTCGAATTCATCAAGTCGAAGTCATTCAATTAACGAATTGCCTTAGTTATGATAATTTTTTATCTATTTAATATAGACACTAATCATTAAATATTGTCAGGGATAAAGAGAAATATATACTATAAGATTTTTTTAACGTAAAGATATTAATTTTATAAATAAAGAAGCACGCGGCGCCGCGGGTCAAAGCTAGCAATTCTAGAACGTTCCAAAATCAATAGTAACCTAGATGTGCATGCTACAGCCATCCCTCTCGCACGATGCGGTGGAGCCAAGTCGGGGTAATTTAAAATAATTTATTTTACTATGAAAGTTTTTTTTTTTTAATCCTAATAGTTTGACGCCGAAATTTAGTGCGGGTTTTCACTGTACAAACAGCTGTACAAAAACATGTTCTTGTCCAAATTTTTTCGGACAGAATAAGAGCTAAATATATTTATAACCTCCTAAATAGAAACAAAAAGAGATCTTCAAAGGCCTTGTATTGGAGTTAACTCCCTCAGTGCTGTCAGTTGGAATGCAAAATGACATTTGAATTCTCGATTAAACGTTTATTATGACATATCTACGATCTATGCATTTTTAACAAGGCTGAGTGGAACCAAAGTATGTTTTAATACGATAATTGCTATAAAATAATCAAAATTATTAATCATTGTATCTGCGCGCGAGCTTCCTCCCCAACCTGTACGCCGCTATAACAAAAACTGTGTCCCGGACACAGACTCGTGCGATGTTCAGATCCGTCAATAAATACTTTGTATTAAAATAACTAATTAATTGAAAAATTATTTATTTAAAATTCCACATAATATCAGCCTTTGAATTACAATAATTGAAAAATGAAACAATTATAATTTAATTTAATTTAATCACTTTTCACGCCTCTTTTTCTTCTGTGGTGTTTTAATTTCTTCTACGACGCCGTTATGTTCTTCTTCTTGCTTCTTCCTTCTTACTGGTCCAGTCTGGGTCACGGGAATTACTCTTTCACCAATATGTCTAGATTCCCTAGGCGCGGACACTGTTAGGACACCATCAGACGACAGTTTTGATTCAACAGTTTCTGGATTGCAGTCCTCGGGAAGGGCGTAACGTCTTTTGAACTGACGAGATATGAATCCGTGCTCGTCTTGCTTTTTTTCATGTTTTCCCTCCACGACAATAAATCCGTCGACAGTTTTAACGCTAACTTCTTCTGGAGCGAAGTGCTGAACGTCTAAATTAACTTGGAACTTGTCTCTGTCAGTTTTGATGGTAGATCCGACATCTCGACTTATAGCCGAAATGTTCCTCCATGGACGTATGTATTGCCGTAGCCGGAGAGATGGACGTCGGTCTAATACTTCTAAGAGTAAGTCGTCCGTTAAATCAGTGTCGAAAAGATGGTCCCGTCGCCTCGGTGCAATGTCGTCAAATAAAAACGGTAAAAGCGCCATTATTGATTAAGATTTCGAGGAAATAAAAGTTTACAATCGCATAAAGTTGTTGCGTGTTACGGAACTTGTTCAATGTACTGTGTGGTGGCGATATAGTTGCGCGGGTTTTTATTTTCTCAACGTTCGAATCGAATAGTACCAGACAATTCTAGAAGGGACCAGACATTTCTTTAAGTTACGCGCCATCTGTCGTTAGAAACTAAAACTTCATGTTTTCAATAATTTTATAAAAGGTTCAATAGATCATAAAATGTATAGGAATTATTTTCTAAAATCTATGTGAAAAAATAAATTCAAAATAATAATCACGGCCCAAAAACAGTTTTTCTTTGACATTGTCATCTTGTGACGAAAATTGACACTCTTTCTCTACAACTCTTTTTGGTGTTTTCAAAAGCCACCGAAAGATGGCGACAAACCGAGATTGGAACTATTTCAATTTTTTAGAACTCAAACTATGTCTTAATATTAAATAGAATATCTTAATGGTTAATGAATTATCTAAAAACACAAACGATTTCTCACTTACAAATTAGGTATTACACGCAAAACGTATCAAACATTGCATTTTTACATCAAACCCGCCAAAACAAGTATCAGCCATTCCACAAACACGCCCTTTGCTTCGTGCAAAAATTAGCAATATCATAAAAGTTAACATGATACACTTCCGACTATCATCGATTGCTTAATAATTAAAATTTATTAAATACGTGTATTTCATGGTACGCAAAATAAATGAAAGCCACTCATTGGAAGTTCTTTATTAGAAACCTAACCTAAAATTGCATCATGTGAACACAATAAATGACTAATTGTTGTTCGTGGTATCTTATCTGATTAGTATCTATTTCATCTCGTTTAGAATTATAACCCCGTTAATTATAATCTAACCTAGTAAAGTTGTGACGATTTGAAAATAACTTAGTCTTTACGGTTAAGTAGGTACGTCAGTACTACCTAATGGATGTACCTATGCAAACACAATTTGTATATTTTATTAGAGAAACTATACTAGAAATCTCATTAATTTTGCTTTTCTTTTGTTAAAATACCATTTGTTCGAAAAAGATAAAGAAAATTGAAGACTGTTAAATAATTATAAGTGAATGGTTCGTATGTACTGTGAAAATAATATAAAATATGAATTTCAAAAGCACCAAAAAACGAACACGAGGAAGTCAATCGTGGTATATAAAATGTAACACGTGCAACCAACCAAAATATACTATAACCCTAAAATATGTCGTAATTCAAGAATTAGAAGTAAGAAGCATTTGTTTCTTCTTTCTTTCTTAAT
Source organism: Papilio gigon (assembly GCA_027563995.1). Taxonomy (NCBI): domain Eukaryota; kingdom Metazoa; phylum Arthropoda; class Insecta; order Lepidoptera; family Papilionidae; genus Papilio; species Papilio gigon. Next base: position 4,583,000 of record JAODUI010000016.1, on the reverse strand, counting down.
TCGTTATAGTTTAAAAATGCAGCACAAGGCCAACATGCAGAAAATCAATACAAAAGTTTATGGATTAATCTAGAACCCGGCAAAATAACTACTACCGGTCGGTTTAACAAGGATGACTGCAGCGCTGCGAGTGTCGAAAAGACGAACTAGTAACCGGAAGCGCGATGAATGTTCCAGAACAAATCATTAAATTAGATGTAACACCATATTAAAAGCTTTTTTTTTAATTTTAAAATGAAGTATGACAAAAGGATAAACACAATATTTTTGACATGGAAGTTCGTTGAGAATATTTTCATAAATTGATTGTTTAGGGGGACTTCACAGAAAGTTCTAGAACTTTCGAGAATGTTCCACAACGTTGAATGAAGGCTCAGGTAGCGCCACAACGCGGAGAGTAGCGAAACTAAAGGTTGGGTGCGCTGGTATCCTCAACCTTTTGAAAGTTAGTTATGTTTTTTGGTTAAGACTAAAGTTAAATTACACATTACTTTTGTTGTTTATTTAATTACTTAGTATAAATTGTTAATGTTTTATTCAATGCTCATTCCTGATAAATGATTTATTCGGCATAAATTCGCCTACGGCTTCGTTATAGCTTCAATTCCGTTAAATTGAAAGTGACCTTTTTAAAGAATTTAAGTTTTATATCTGTATTTTAATCCCACAGCCAATTAAGTTCGGGGCTGAACATTCAAATAATTTTAAAACTATCTGTACTGTACTGCCCAACGTGGGTTATTCTTAAATACGCAGTAAAATATCTAGCTGAATTATCTATCGAGCTTAATGTTTATAATGCACAAAATTCGAGGACTCGAAGCTTTTTCATTCCTAAACAAAGGAAAAAAATAACAATATAGTGACTTGACGAGTTAAAACAACCTACGGTTTTAAACCCCTGAAATGTGCCGCGCCAAATCTAGAATTTTCCATTGGTTCATAGATGTCGCTACAGTGCGCATCTATATAAGACTCGTTATGTTAAAAACCGGCGTTATTTGAGAAATACAAGCGCGAGGGACGTTAGTGCGATACGGTGATTTTAACACGTGCTCTTTATCAAACCGCGTTGCTAGTCAAGTATTCTGTGAATAAAGGAAGTTAAATATTTCATAGAACAAATTTTAAGTGATTAATTCAAGATGCCAGAAGAGATGCAGGTCCAGTCGGGGGAGGTGGAGACCTTCGCTTTCCAGGCGGAGATCGCCCAGCTTATGTCCCTGATCATTAACACATTCTACTCGAACAAAGAAATCTTCCTTCGAGAGCTGATTTCCAACTCATCTGACGCCTTGGACAAGATTCGATATGAATCACTCACAGATCCGTCGAAGCTTGACAGCGGTAAGGAACTTTACATCAAAATCGTTCCCAACAAGAGCGAAGGCACGCTAACCATCATCGACACCGGCATCGGTATGACAAAGGCAGATCTAGTCAACAACCTGGGTACCATTGCCAAGTCCGGAACAAAGGCGTTCATGGAGGCGTTGCAAGCCGGAGCCGACATCAGTATGATTGGTCAGTTTGGTGTAGGTTTCTACTCGTGTTACCTAGTAGCTGACCGTGTCACAGTTCACTCCAAACACAACGATGATGAACAATACATGTGGGAGTCTGCGGCCGGTGGTTCCTTCACAGTCCGCCCCGACCCGGGCGAGCCCCTCGGCCGCGGTACCAAGATCGTCCTGTACGTAAAGGAAGATCTGACAGAGTACCTGGAGGAGCACAAAATCAAAGAAATTGTGAAGAAGCACTCTCAGTTCATCGGCTACCCTATCAAGCTCGTCGTAGAGAAGGAACGTGAAAAGGAATTGTCCGACGACGAGGCAGAGGAAGAAAAGAAGGAAGAAAAGGAAGACGACAAGCCTAAGATCGAAGATGTTGGCGAAGACGAAGAAGAGGACAGCAACAAGGAGAAGAAGAAGAAGAAGACCATCAAAGAGAAATATACCGAGGACGAGGAGTTGAATAAGACCAAGCCAATCTGGACTCGCAACGCTGATGACATCACACACGAGGAGTACGGAGACTTCTACAAGTCCCTCACCAACGATTGGGAGGATCACCTGGCTGTCAAACACTTCTCAGTGGAGGGTCAGCTCGAGTTCCGAGCGCTGCTGTTCGTGCCGCGCCGCGCGCCCTTCGACCTGTTCGAGAACAAGAAGCGAAAGAATAACATCAAGCTGTATGTCCGCCGCGTGTTCATCATGGACAACTGCGAGGACCTGATCCCCGAGTACCTCAACTTCATCAAGGGCGTGGTTGATAGCGAGGATCTGCCACTTAACATCTCTCGTGAGATGCTCCAACAGAATAAGATTCTCAAAGTCATCCGCAAGAACTTAGTTAAGAAATGCCTCGAGCTCTTTGAGGAACTCGCTGAAGACAAAGAAAATTACAAGAAGTTCTACGAACAGTTCAGCAAGAACTTGAAGCTCGGCATCCACGAGGACTCCCAAAACAGGTCGAAGTTGGCGGACCTGCTGCGCTACCACACGTCGGCTTCCGGCGACGAGGCGTGCTCGATGAAGGAGTACGTGTCGCGCATGAAGGAGAACCAAAAGCACATTTACTACATCACCGGTGAGAACCGCGACCAGGTTGCCAACTCTTCGTTCGTCGAGAGGGTGAAGAAGCGCGGCTACGAGGTCGTGTACATGACCGAGCCCATCGATGAGTACGTCGTGCAGCAGCTTCGGGAATTCGACGGCAAGACCTTGGTGTCTGTCACCAAGGAGGGTCTCGAGCTGCCCGAGGATGAGGAGGAGAAGAAGAAGCGCGAGGAAGACAAAGTCAAGTTCGAGGGACTCTGCAAGGTCATGAAGAACATCCTGGACAACAAAGTAGAGAAGGTCGTAGTATCAAACAGGCTGGTGGAGTCTCCGTGCTGTATCGTCACTGCGCAGTACGGCTGGTCTGCCAACATGGAGCGCATCATGAAGGCGCAGGCGCTGCGTGACACATCGACCATGGGCTACATGGCTGCCAAGAAGCACCTCGAGATCAACCCTGACCACTCCATCGTGGAGACCCTGCGGCAGAAGGCTGAGGCGGACAAGAACGACAAGGCCGTGAAGGACCTGGTGATCCTGCTGTACGAGACCGCGCTTCTGTCGTCTGGCTTCACTCTGGACGAGCCCCAGGTGCATGCGTCGCGCATCTACCGTATGATCAAGCTGGGCCTGGGTATCGACGAGGATGAGCCCATCCAGGTGGAGGAGTCCGGCGCCGGCGAGGTGCCCGCGCTCGAGGTCGATGCAGACGACGCGTCGCGCATGGAGGAGGTCGATTAAATCTCAGTTATGTTCCCGCCTAGTCCCGCCATGTTGTAATGGTTCTGTGGTTATTTGCCGTTTTTTTTGTGCACTGGTGTACAGCCAAAGACTGATTTAGTTCAAAAAATTCCATTATTAATTACGATTAATAAATACATTTTAACCTTTATTTTTTTTTAATTTCCTTTTCCTACTGTTAAAAGCCTAGTTTATTTTAACTTGATTCCTGTAATCTAGTTGTGATAACCGTAATAATTATAGTTTGAAATAGCGTTGTAAATAAAATAAATTTTAAAAATACAATTTGTTGGTCGTTTGATTGTACCTAAGTTTGGTTTTGCTTTGTTTTGTTCATTGAGAATAACATTAACAAAAATGGAAAAAAAATATATGTATATAGACTGTTTTAGTTTAGCATATACGACACTTGGCGCTAGTGTTCTATGAAAATTTGATTAATTTGAGCCCACCTGGGGGTCTCCTTTGTCTACAAACCGTAGATATAGAGACTCCATAACCCTATCTTCTCCCAGTGGGCAGGGTAAAAAAACAGTACAGACACCAAACATCGTTATAAGAATATTAGCTAGCTACGTTATTTGTTTTACAGTTACATTATTGAATGACGTTTCTACAGAATTCAAAATGGTTACCAAATATAGAAGTTAAGTACAGAGGACAACAAACTATCACATAAACAATAGTGGCTTTATCCCTTTTCTTTGTGAGAAAATAACTCGTCACGTAGGACTAGGTGTTCTTATTTTTGTGAGTCATTCTATAAAATAATTTTAGCGCCATCTAGTGTTACATTTGGGTTAATGGCATTTAACAAGATCCGCAACGAGGACACACTATATTCCTAACAAGACTTTATATGTTACTATAATGTTACTTTTACATATTTGTATTATATTGCACACACGTTATTTCCAATAGTAGTTATTCATTCGGGCAGAAATTTCTTGCAGATGCGTACTGTCGGCACCCTTCATTGTATTCTTAAAGGCTACAGCCCTTTAAATATTTCATACAAATTGAAACGACGCGGAGACAGAATGACTCATCTTCTAATTGTCTTTGTACGACGAAAAATCGGTCAGTATACGACCAGTTCTTTATTATCCCATCATTTGCGGAATTCACTGCCACCTACTTAATTGTTAAGAAGTCGCCGAATTTTTTTTGTCTTGCAACTAACAGAAGTTATTCTTAAAATGCAGCACCGCATAGACCGTACTTACATATTGCATTACAACATTAATTTTGGATATAGGAGTTTCCAAATGATGCACAGGTCCTTCATGACATCAGAGATTTGCTGCCTTCTACAGTCGTTTGTTTATGCTCGTATGAAATTCCAGATGTCTGGGCTTCGATGGTGATGGGTTCCCGCGACTCGTTCACCCCCTCTTTTAATAAAATATCCTAATAATAATAGGTATGAAAATGACATAAATACATTATCAGAAGTCGGTCGGTCTATATCTAGAATCGTATATGACCTGGTTACTGCGCTGGATCAATAATACGAGACTGCGCCCTTGTCACGCCGCCGGGAATGTTCTGGAATATTCTACGCCCATGTTTCAAAAAACGCTTTTCATTTATTTATCAGATATAATTACGTTTGATATTTTAAAAGGATATAATATCCAGCAAAAATCTGAATATCTCTGGACAGTATTTCAAATTGCCTGTCTATTTTTATTCATGTTTCTTACATTATAATAAACGTCCGTGACTGTCCGGGCCGAAATAAAAATATTTTGTAAGTGCCATGATTCCTTCCAGACAGTGTTCTAAGTTAATACCAAATTTCATCCACATCCATACAGTCGTTTTGGAGATATTATTTTAACAAAGGTCCATCCGTTCTCCCAAACTGTCGCATTTAACATATTTATATGATTTAGATGGATGGATGATTATTATTATTTCAAATCGGCTGGAAATTATTTTATAAACTGCAAAAAACTCAACATATTAGTTTGTTCTTGACATACAAGTGACTTATATGTATATCATGTTTTATTTATTGACCTTAAACCAAAACACGGACAACACAAATGGTCTTGTACACTTTTAAACTTGAAGATTATAGAAAAATCGAGAACACTTTTTTTCTCACTAAATACAAAATAAAGATGAAAAAAAATGAATGTTATTAATTTAAATTGTTATTTTTTCTGTTATATTACAATTTATTAAATAGTTTCTTATTTAACCTAAAAACATATTTGGCTTATACCTACCTGATGCAAAGAAAAGTAATTAGGTGCTTTGACATTCAACTTACGTCAATGTCATTATATATCTTCTGTTTCATAAAAAAAAAACTTGTCAAAATTAACAACCTGCCGAATTATTGCAAAGAAATAATCTCCCGTTAATTTTTGCAACACCTTTGCATATGGCATCCCTTTGATTACGTAGACAGTAGTATCGATCCTAGCCTTTTTTGTGCACCGCGCTGCCATTGGCTAGCCTCACTCGGTTCTAGAATCTTCGATAAGATTCGCCGTCCGATTGGTCGACTCTCGCAGCGCCGTGATGCTTCGAGAATTGTATTCGTTCAATATAAAAGCTCGGCGGCCGGCGCGGGAAATCAGTCATATTTGAAACGCGACACAAAGAAGAAGCAAGTAAGGAAGAGCTCGGTGATTACCGGAGTTGTTTACAAGCAGTTGAAATATTATTGTGCATATTGTTAAGAATTGAATAAGCAAATTAGACAAAATGCCAGCGATTGGAATAGATCTGGGAACGACGTATTCGTGTGTGGGAGTGTGGCAGCACGGCAACGTAGAGATCATCGCCAACGACCAGGGCAACAGAACCACACCATCGTATGTAGCCTTCACGGAGACGGAGCGACTGATCGGCGATGCGGCGAAGAACCAGGTGGCCCTCAACCCCAACAACACAGTGTTCGACGCCAAGCGGCTGATAGGACGCAAGTTCGATGACTTCAAGATCCAGCAAGACATGAAACATTGGCCGTTCAAAGTGATCAGCGAGAGCGGAAAACCCAAAATCGAGGTGGAGTTCAAGGGCGAGAAGAAAATGTTCGCGCCGGAGGAGATCAGCAGTATGGTGCTGACGAAAATGAAGGAGACCGCGGAGGCGTACCTCGGCGGCGCAGTGCGGGAGGCCGTCATTACAGTGCCGGCGTACTTCAACGACTCGCAGCGCCAGGCCACCAAGGACGCGGGCGCCATCGCCGGCCTGAACGTGTTGCGTATTATCAACGAGCCCACGGCCGCCGCGCTGGCTTACGGCTTGGACAAGAACTTGAAGGGCGAGCGCAACGTGCTGATATTCGACCTCGGCGGCGGTACCTTCGACGTGTCGATCCTGACTATCGACGAGGGCTCCTTGTTCGAAGTGAAAGCGACGGCCGGCGACACGCACCTGGGCGGCGAGGACTTCGACAACAGGCTGGTCAACCACCTCACGGACGAGTTCAGACGCAAGTACAAGAAGGACTTGCGATTGAATGCTCGTGCGCTGCGCCGCCTGCGCACGGCCGCCGAGCGCGCCAAGCGCACACTCTCCTCGAGCACCGAGGCCACCATCGAGATCGATGCGCTCTATGAAGGCATCGACTTCTACACGCGCGTCTCCCGCGCCCGCTTCGAGGAGCTCAACTCGGACCTGTTCCGCGGTACCCTGGATCCCGTCGAGAAGGCGCTCAAGGATGCCAAGATGGACAAGAGCCAGATCGACGACGTGGTACTCGTGGGCGGCTCCACCCGCATCCCGAAGGTGCAGAACTTGCTGCAGAACTTCTTCTGTGGCAAGAAACTCAACCTGTCCATCAATCCCGACGAAGCCGTGGCGTACGGCGCCGCCGTGCAGGCCGCCATCCTCAGCGGCGAGACCGACTCCAAGATCCAGGACGTGCTGCTGGTGGATGTGGCGCCACTATCGCTCGGCATCGAGACCGCCGGCGGAGTGATGACCAAGATCGTGGAGCGCAACTCCAAGATCCCGTGCAAGCAGAGCCAAACGTTCACTACGTACTCCGACAACCAGCCGGCAGTCACTATCCAGGTGTACGAGGGCGAGCGCGCTATGACCAAGGACAACAACTTGCTCGGCACGTTCGATTTGACGGGCATCCCGGCGGCGCCGCGCGGCGTGCCCAAGATAGATGTCACCTTTGACCTGGACGCCAACGGCATCCTGAACGTGTCCGCCAAGGAGAACAGCACAGGCCGCAGCAAGAACATCGTGATCAAGAACGACAAGGGGCGGCTGTCGCAGGGCGACATCGACCGCATGCTGTCCGAGGCAGAGCGCTACAGGGAGGAGGACGAGAAGCAGCGACAGAGAGTCACCGCCCGCAACCAGCTGGAGTCGTACGTGTTCGGCGTTAAGCAGGCGGTGGAGGAGGCGGGCGACAAGCTGAGTGAGGAAGACAAGAGCGCGGCGCGGCGCGAGTGCGACGACGCGCTCATGTGGCTGGACAACAACACGCTGGCCGAGCGCGAGGAGTACGAGCACCGCCTGGCGCAGCTGCAGCGGCTCTGCGCGCCGCTCATGACCAAGATGCACGGCGGCGCGCAGAGCGACCCACAGGGGGCCGCGCCCGGCGCACAGCGCGAGGCTCCCACAGTCGAAGAAGTAGATTAAGTCAAATAAATCTTCAATTTGTCATTAAAATCTTGATGTATTTTGTTAAGACTGATATTTATTTATTGTGTATCGCTGTGAGCTGAATGCGGCCGATGTGTGTTGTAAATAAAATCAAGTTAATCATTTTAACTGTTGTGTTTCACTTGACGTTCAAACGATTCAACAAACAATTTTAGATAGACTGGATTAATCTGGAATGTTTCTAACTTCAGAAATAAGCAAGGTTACATTTAAAAATAGCGCATTTAAAAGCGTGTGATCGCGGTGAGGTGACCGCATGAGTGAGGTTATACGTGGGCTACGACCTATAATGAGAACAATACCATGTTTCCATCCATCGTGGTATTTATTTGTCGTTAGCATCTGCCCTACCTACCTTGAGTCTATCCTAAACTAGGGGGGAGCTGGCCTAACGAGTTAATCTATACGGCATTACAAGACTACGCTAGACAAGTTGCCTATGAATATTTATAAATAAACACAAGTGGCGACACCGCTGTCACTGCACTTGCTTTGAAATTTACATCACTTTTCTTAATCTTCCAGTCAGTTGTAGAACTAAACGCCTTCATCATTAACTAGTGATTTCCACTTTATTGACTTAAACAAATTTCAAAGAAGCGGCATTCTAGATTGAGCGGTGACATGTATTTATAAAAATAAATCTCTATATCCCTTCGTCATCGTATCACTCCAGAACGCAAGGAAGTCAGGAGAACGTTCTTTTAGAGTTTATTTGACACTATAGAACTTTACATGGACAAAGTCGGGGTAAAAATATAGTTCCATATTTTAGTACCAGAACAGCGCCATCTTTGAAGTAGTAGTGATATTTTTACTATATCTTGTTATCTAAAATGACGAGTTTTATCCTCGTAGCAATAGATGGCAATAGTGTACAACTAAAAAAAGTACATAAATGTCTTTCAACTTTTTTCACCACCTAATGAGGAAATTAAAAAACAAACATACTTTTTGAATAAATTGCCATTAATTGTCAAAATACTCCTTTTCATTGTTTTATTGTGAGTTGAACTTCCGATTGATTTTGCGCTTTCTGTTGAGAAAAATTTAATCGGAAATCGATATGCCACTAATTATCGTTTAAGATGGGTACATTTTTTCTCCCAAATACATATATAAAATATTTTTTTTTGCTGTCCCAATTGTCGAAGAAGGCTGCAGACATCTCGCTACGACCAATATGAATTAAGCCTTTGTCGGTAATTGGATCATCTAACAAAAACATTTTTAAATTCAGAGCAGTAGTTTTCTGCTTATTTTCAATAAAACTTACCACAAGTGTCATCGTCATCATCAGGCGCTGTCTGCCCACCGCTGGACATAAGCCTTTCCCAATGTATTCCACAGTATTTGGCCCTCCGCCAAATGTATTTGTTAAAACGATTCTATCCGTCATAAACGATAATTACGTGCATATGGAATTCAGATTTAATTTATCGGAACAGAAAGTGTAAATCAATCGAAAGTTCCGACCTATCGGAATCGGAATCGGACCACCGTAACATCCCTACTTCGGTTACATCCCGTTTATACCTGTACCTCTTTCATTTACCTATAGTACCTTTTTTGTCAAAAAATATTAATTAAAAAAAAATCTACTACTTTTTTAGGGTTCTCCATAGTGTGGAGAAACGTAAGATATCTCTAATGATATAATATTGCAAACTAAAATTTCGTAGTAATAAATTTAAATAATATTTTCAATTCCTATGGTCAGGCTCCACCGTTATCGTGGGAAAGGGACGGAAGCATATTTACAGGGTTGAATTGTGTTAGGGTTGCCAATTTATTTTATAAAGAACATCGCATATATCTCATATTTCACTTATTGATAGTATAGAAGATAGAAAAACATTTATCACATTACAATAAAAAAAAACTTATAAACGTACGATAACAAGCAACGTGACAAATGGTGGCCAGCTCAGCTGTGCAGGAACGGCCTTTTTTTAACATCTCCTCCGTTGCCGGGGAAGTATGTGGGACTCGCCGGTCGAGCAGCCGGCCAGAATACCCAACGGTGTTCCTTCTCGTCGCCATTTGGCTGGGCCACGGTAACGCTTGCGCGATCTTCCGCGACCTATAACCTACATTAGACGACCTAGGCCATCCCTGTGCTGGTTTTCAGCTGGCTTCTTTGCTCTCATAATCATCTTCTAGGTGGTAGCTAACCTAAATAGTATTAAAAATGTTGTAATCTTGCCCATTAGGGGAGAGTGACGTCATACGTAAGGTACGGACGAAGTAAGTTGTAGGGAGTCAAGGAAGGTGCGTGCGGAGACAAACAACGACCAAACCGCACGCGCCCTCCCGCGATTTGGTCCGTATGACCTGAGGCTCGGTGGCACCGTGGGTGGTGGCGGGCTAAGGTATTAAAAAAATAAAGTGTGTCATTAGGAACTTGTCTTTATCATTAGTGCCATATATATTACGACTGAATTACGCCATTAAAACAAAAATCTATTTAACTGTTTAGTATTTTATAATCACTGAGCATCTCATTTAGCCTATCCCCCTAAGGGCTGGGAATATAGCTATATTGAAACAAACATATTAAGTATATTTATAGAAAAATAAATTATTATACAATATTAACAAATGTCGTTGGCAACCCTAGATGAAGTCTACACATATCAAGTATCTAACCATTGACAATCACGACTCTTATCTATTAGGGGTGGTCAGAATTGAACGGGGAAGTAATTAAAATTCTGAGTAAAAGTACATCAATACTTACGCACTCAGAGACGGTTAACGCCTCTTAGTGCGACTTAGCGTTAGAAATCTACTTTATGATAGTTATTAATTGACTATTAAAGGACTCTGAGTGACAACGATAAAATTCCTAGCTTTTGTAGACCTCGCGTCACTCCGACCTAACCTTACGACTTAGAGCTTCTTTGGGTATTTCTAAAAACGATTCGATCAGACGTCAAATTTGTAGAAAATACTTCATCTACATCTATAGATTGATCTATGGTGTCATCTTTATTTATAAAACTAATAACATATATATAAATATACTTTTATCAGATTTTCTCAAGAACTGCTGTATTATTTTTCTTCTTATTTCCGAATTGTAATGCTTTACTTATAATACGATTAATTTTTACCTTTTTGTTATTTTATTTAAAACTTTTTTGTTACATGTATCAAAAATATGCAGTTTTAATTATTTTTTGATATATAGGACCAGGCTCCACCGTTTTCGTGCGAAAGGGACGCACGTTATGGCGACGCTCTCTAAATCAATAAATCATACCTAGCCAGTGTTGCTACAATGTTCTAGAATGTTCTATTATATCGCCATGTTAAAAAAATAAATTTACCAAATTTAAATTTATTCAATATCTTGTGATGTTTATATTATTAATATAGATTACACGAATTATTAAGGCAGTGTCGATGGTCATTTTATGTCAGTGTTATTTTGAAATTGAAAAAATACTTCATCATATATTTCTTAATATTATCTTTGGCAGTGTATTTAGGACCATACATTCTCCATTTTGTGTGTATGTTAGCGAATCGTAAGTCTAAATTATCGTAGAACAAAAATAAATTTAACTTCCCGTAAATTAGGGAAAATTCTTATTGATAGGACACCTGTAATTTTATCCCCATCCCACTCACAGCATCCTGTCTCTCTCAACCCTATGAGAGGGTTAATACGCAGTATTCCTAGAACTCGAAGCTTTGTAGGTGTTAGTTGAAGGCTATCCGTCGAGTATAAAAGCCGGGCGAACGTTGGCCAAAGCGTCAGTCAGGACGGGGAGCGACCCGGGATGACATGACAGACTCATGGCTCACGGGTTTCTCCCGTCAGCAGCACAAGTCTCTTGACTGGCCACAATCTTCGTGATTGTTCGAAATTGTTGGGCATGCCAGGGCTGCATTCCATGCCTCCATAACGGAAACCGGCGGAAGAATCTCGTCTCTCAAAATTCTGCAGCAGCGGTGCAAGAAGAGCACGAGAGTATAAAGCAGCGGAGAACCATCCAGTTCGCCTGATGATTTCCAATTTTCTGAGACTTGGCACTATTAGGATTCTGTCTGACTTTCCTGCTGGATCGGAGCTGAGTTCTCCAAGACTTGAAGAGCAACGACGGTGTGCAGCGCTGGAGCTACCATCCCGAGGCGTTCCAGCGGTGACTCTGTGCTGGTCAAGATGCCAAGACCTGTGTTCTGAGATGTAACACGGACCTTGGAAGTCGCGTCTACTAACCGACACTACTTGGGGCGGCTGATGTCAACCGCAAGTTGGATCGCATAGAAGACACGACAAGGAGTGGCGGAGGGCGTCGAAGATGGCGACGCACTTCGGTGGTGAACCTTCCGAACTCAACGAAAGAACTCAGCTCCGAAGCCACGATCAATATATTCTAGTGTAAGTTATGTGAATTGCTTGACATTTTCCTTTTTTTTACTTTGCATTATTCTGTGACATTTGATTCTAAGATCAGCGTTGAAACTGATGCATACATTTGGGAGACACGCATTACAGTAGGCTCAGTCTGGCTCGACCTGCCTTAAGACCAAAGACCAAAAGAGAGTATTTCCATCCTATCATGACCTATCAGAACTCAGCGAGAGCTCTGGCAACATTGGACTGGACGTAACTCACTCTTGGCTAATCAACCAAGAACGAGACACACGGACAAGACTTAAAAAAGAGGTTGACCACCTCCTTATCTGATATGGACCTAAGACGCGGCGAACCGGCGACAAGCTCAGCTGAATGCAGCAGCTGACACTGTCTGCTTGAAGGTGGAAGGCACGTAGAACGAGGGAACCATTAATGAAGCTACCGGCATCATATTTTCTACCAGCATCTGGAGTACCAGAAGGGGAGTACCCACCTGGTTGACGGTTGGAGTAAAGAGCAAGCGCAAGCGATAAACGTTTAAACGTGATTTTTTATAATAAAAACAAATAATTACATCTGTTTTTTATTGAATTTTCCTTGTACCTATTATTATTAATAAATTTAAAGAGTATTGGTAAATCATTCTCGATCTATCCATCTAGACCTAAGCTCTACCTGATAGTTTGATCAAAGAAATGATCGTGCTAACCTGTTTCCCGCCAATTCTTTGTTAACTTAAAATAACCCGTTGTCATTTATTATGTTGTAAATGGCAAAACTGAGAAAATTTACCTCAACAAGAGGCCTCTGGATGCCTGGTTTTGTCTCAATTTACTTTTCTGGATTAGGTATTTGCATTTGTAGACCAAGTATCCAAAGATGAACACGAAGTTTCAATTAGTGAAGAGCGCCATCTATATTTCGCGAAACGTATCTTAAACCCAATGAAAAACTTAAAGTTTAGACAGATATAATAAAACGCACTTTAAAAACGTAAGAAAACAAAAAGTAACTTAGGGAAAATCTACAAGTAGAAAATAACTAAATTTATAAAAAATGTTAAGTTTCACCACAATTTATTAGAAAAAAAAAAAATAGATAGAAATTTCCAAGAAAGTATACAACTTTCAGTGTTGTTGCGAAAACATAACCTATATGTTTGTCTTTATCGCACACTCACTCTGTACTCTACTGACAGATCGTTCGCGAATGTTCCAGAACATTGTGTGGTATGGCTACAAAAAAAAATTAAAACTCCCTGTAACATTTAAGTCACTTTCGTGAATATTACAATCATTTACATGTACTTAGAGATAGTGTTTCGTACAAGTTTGGCGTCGTATAAAGAGTCGATTTTCGAAATATAATTTTGTATAGCAAAGGAAATTTACGTCACTAAAGGCTTACTTTTTGGTTTTATTTTGGGATCCAGATTAGTCATTTATAGGCTATTTATTTTTGGTTAAAGGTTTATAAATCATTAAAAATAAAATCAAGTTAAGTTAAAAGACATGTAATATTGAGAAAAATTCTTTAGAAATTTACCTAGCATTGTGGTAAAATTTTGTATGTGGTATCACTACGGCCTCAATTCTAAACGATACACATGTTGTCTCTTTCTTACTTATGAATGTTGACGTCACATCAGAACGTTCTAGGCGCGCTGTTTTATTATTGGTCGACTCTCGTAGGTCCGCGATGCTTCGAGAATTGTATTCGTTCAATATAAAAGCTCGGCGGACGGCGCGGGAAATCAGTCATATTTGAAACGCGACACAAAGAAGAAGCAAGTAAGGAAGAGCTCGGTGATTACCGGAGTTGTTTACAAGCAGTTGAAATATTATTGTGCATATTGTTAAGAATTGAATAAGCAAATTAGACAAAATGCCAGCGATTGGAATAGATCTGGGAACGACGTATTCGTGTGTGGGAGTGTGGCAGCACGGCAACGTAGAGATCATCGCCAACGACCAGGGCAACAGAACCACACCATCGTATGTAGCCTTCACGGAGACGGAGCGACTGATCGGCGATGCGGCGAAGAACCAGGTGGCCCTCAACCCCAACAACACAGTGTTCGACGCCAAGCGGCTGATAGGACGCAAGTTCGATGACTTCAAGATCCAGCAAGACATGAAACATTGGCCGTTCAAAGTGATCAGCGAGAGCGGAAAACCCAAAATCGAGGTGGAGTTCAAGGGCGAGAAGAAAATGTTCGCGCCGGAGGAGATCAGCAGTATGGTGCTGACGAAAATGAAGGAGACCGCGGAGGCGTACCTCGGCGGCGCAGTGCGGGAGGCCGTCATTACAGTGCCGGCGTACTTCAACGACTCGCAGCGCCAGGCCACCAAGGACGCGGGCGCCATCGCCGGCCTGAACGTGTTGCGTATTATCAACGAGCCCACGGCCGCCGCGCTGGCTTACGGCTTGGACAAGAACTTGAAGGGCGAGCGCAACGTGCTGATATTCGACCTCGGCGGCGGTACCTTCGACGTGTCGATCCTGACTATCGACGAGGGCTCCTTGTTCGAAGTGAAAGCGACGGCCGGCGACACGCACCTGGGCGGCGAGGACTTCGACAACAGGCTGGTCAACCACCTCACGGACGAGTTCAGACGCAAGTACAAGAAGGACTTGCGATTGAATGCTCGTGCGCTGCGCCGCCTGCGCACGGCCGCCGAGCGCGCCAAGCGCACACTCTCCTCGAGCACCGAGGCCACCATCGAGATCGATGCGCTCTATGAAGGCATCGACTTCTACACGCGCGTCTCCCGCGCCCGCTTCGAGGAGCTCAACTCGGACCTGTTCCGCGGTACCCTGGATCCCGTCGAGAAGGCGCTCAAGGATGCCAAGATGGACAAGAGCCAGATCGACGACGTGGTACTCGTGGGCGGCTCCACCCGCATCCCGAAGGTGCAGAACTTGCTGCAGAACTTCTTCTGTGGCAAGAAACTCAACCTGTCCATCAATCCCGACGAAGCCGTGGCGTACGGCGCCGCCGTGCAGGCCGCCATCCTCAGCGGCGAGACCGACTCCAAGATCCAGGACGTGCTGCTGGTGGATGTGGCGCCACTATCGCTCGGCATCGAGACCGCCGGCGGAGTGATGACCAAGATCGTGGAGCGCAACTCCAAGATCCCGTGCAAGCAGAGCCAAACGTTCACTACGTACTCCGACAACCAGCCGGCAGTCACTATCCAGGTGTACGAGGGCGAGCGCGCTATGACCAAGGACAACAACTTGCTCGGCACGTTCGATTTGACGGGCATCCCGGCGGCGCCGCGCGGCGTGCCCAAGATAGATGTCACCTTTGACCTGGACGCCAACGGCATCCTGAACGTGTCCGCCAAGGAGAACAGCACAGGCCGCAGCAAGAACATCGTGATCAAGAACGACAAGGGGCGGCTGTCGCAGGGCGACATCGACCGCATGCTGTCCGAGGCAGAGCGCTACAGGGAGGAGGACGAGAAGCAGCGACAGAGAGTCACCGCCCGCAACCAGCTGGAGTCGTACGTGTTCGGCGTTAAGCAGGCGGTGGAGGAGGCGGGCGACAAGCTGAGTGAGGAAGACAAGAGCGCGGCGCGGCGCGAGTGCGACGACGCGCTCATGTGGCTGGACAACAACACGCTGGCCGAGCGCGAGGAGTACGAGCACCGCCTGGCGCAGCTGCAGCGGCTCTGCGCGCCGCTCATGACCAAGATGCACGGCGGCGCGCAGAGCGACCCACAGGGTGGCATGCCAGGGGGTATGCCAGGAGGCATGTACGGAAACCATCACAGCAGACCCACGGTGGAGGAGGTGGATTGAATTTGTCAAAAGTTTGATTTTCCAAAGATATAAGTCAAATAGTAAATACTAACCTGTCAAATGAAAGATTTAAAAAGACTGATAATAATTTATTCTAGTATTAAGTTTATCGAATAGTGGATGATTACAGACGATTTTCTTGGTGATTAAAGAAAATTATTAATAATTTCGGACTTTTATATTATTTACCTTAAAACCTTATAAGATGTAACAGTTGAAACATTCATACAAATACATAGTGCAGTGCTTCTTGCTCTCGCTCTATATAAAGAAAGGTGACAAAGTTTTTTATAGAATTTTCAGCAGAATAAACAAACTGTCTGTTCTGTGGCCACATTGCCCGCAGAACAGACAGCCGATGGGGCCACAGAGTCTCCTGCAAGCTGGACCGATGATTTGGTTAAGTTTGCGTTAGCATCCTGGATGAGAGCGGCCGAGGACCGATTTTCGTGGTGATCTTTGGGGGAGGCCTAGGCTCAGCAGCTGGTCACATGTGGCTGATATGATGAAACTAACCAACAATAAATATGTGAGGCAATATAATTTTTGTGTAATATTGCTATAACAATAATTTTAGGCGTAGTGAATACAACTGCGCCATGGTCAAAACAAACAGTAAAAATGTACCAGCTCGTATATCATTGATCGCGTTTTATTATGAGTTCCATAGTTCTAGAACTGTCTTATATTTAATCTAAGATCTAAACGGGCTCGTGAATTAGAATAAAACTTATATTACACCAATTAATCTATATATTACAAAATTAATGTACACAGTATATTTATGTTTAAATGATAATTTTATAATTTATGTGATTTGGACTATTAGATTCGAACACGAGGAAACTTTACTTCAATCAAAAACCTATAAGAAAGCAAGCACCAATTAGAACTGCTTTATGTCCGATTTCCATTTCCACTGGGAATGTAGCACTGATGCTTTGGTTTTCTGATTTCGTACAATTCTCGTTCTTCGTCATCAAACCTATAGTTGCGTTATTTGATAAAATTTCATATTTTGAACATGAACGATGTCGCGGTTTTACCTGTAAAAACACTTCACCTGTCTGATTCTTCACCCGAAACGCGTTTAAGCAGGTCAACAATTTCTCCACGGACCCAACAAAGTGCCCCGGTGGCGCGAACACTAGGACTCTGTTCACACAGAAGCCGCCATGTTTTTTCACTTGGATCACTTCGTTGCCATATTTATTAAATATTTTTATGATGTACTTTCTTTCGGGTGTTTCTTGGACAGCTAAGAATATTTTTTGGTTCTGATTGTTGTAGATAGTATAGCATTTACCACTAACCCCAATAACTTTGTGTAGTTCGTCTAATTTGTTTGTAATTATAATTTTTTCCAATGCATAAATGTATGTCAAGCCTGGATATTCTCTCTCGTCTTGCGGACAAGGCATCCATTGTTCTCTTACATTTTCGGTGTCTCTCATTTAAATGTTTAGACTGTGATTTTAGGTATGTTATCAGTCATTTTTCTACGATGTTCGTAGTTTAATTTGTGATTTTATTTTAATTTAATTTTTGACATGTTTAATCAAAATTCTTCTGCCATGGAGACAAACAGGGAAATGATTGTGATTAATGACATGAATGTTTTGGAAGACATTTGGTAATCGAGGATCGACTATCAACGATCAAATAACAATACCAATTAATTCTATTTTTTTAATCATGTTAATGTACTTTAAAAAATAAATTTTGTTTAAATTTAACAATCTAGTAATTTTCATGATAGTAAAAATGTAAATAAAACGATAGCCATCTCTTGGTTAAAGAAGATACTACACACATCAAAAACTGAAACAGTTTCAACGTATTTATAATAATCCACTAGATGACGCTTATTTAAATTTTATCCTAACAAAGTGAGTTGCACTGCAAAATTTTGAGTTGGTGAAGTTTATTCATCACAGATGGCGTTATTAAACTATAAGAGATTGTGAAAAATTAAAATAACTTGAGAATGGATATTAAAAAAAAAATCTTTTCGTAAAGATTTGATAACAAAGAAATATCAAAACTTTTCATATTGGACTAGCGTTGAGTGTTTACCGCCTATCTAAACAACACTAGGTTTCAAATTCTGACCTACAACCATCCAGGACTATAGCATGGCCTTTTATGTTTTCAACTTTGTTATATTGTAATTTTAACGATTGAGCAATCAAACGTGACGTATGTTAAGTCTTTGGTGTAATTTGATGAGACTTCATATTTAATGATATGAAATTCCAAAATATGAATAATATAAGATGAGAATAAAAATGTAATAATAATAAGCGACTTGCGAAATCTCCCTTCGTTCTTGATTAAGGAAAATGTTTAATTGAGTTTCCCTCCCCCCCCCCTCCTTATGTTCCTCGTATATGTAGATACACACACAGAGACAGACACTTTGAGTTCGCTATGAATAGTTGTTACGATATATAGTAATAAAGAATAAATGATGGAAGTAACATATAGGAAAATATTATACAACTGAATGTATAACTATCAGTATAGCGCCCGCTGATAGCATAGCACTGGCGTGGAGTCGATTATTTCGTTTTTTTTAAACTACGTTTTTATCCTACTTGTCATATTTCTCGCATGAATATTGTAAAAGAATGTAAGTTTTTTTACAATTGCGAAACTTTAAAGTTGTTTTCAATTTTTGATAGATGGCGTTGTTTTTAAATGTAAAACGAAGTGAACAAAGTAGAGCTAACTTTTATCGTTTATTTATAAAAATACTCAGTCATGTTAAAATGAGTTTTGCATGAGACCTCTTTGCGGTACTTTTTAAAAGTTTACACGATGACAGTCCCGGAGAAATAATTCAATCTGTCACCCTCTCCATTCTATTCCTGTCCAAGACACACATACGAAGCGCGAGGCGTTCCGTCTTAAGGACGACATATGAAGTAATTTTTTTCGTTGCCGCGACCATTAGATAACGCACTCTATCACAATAGAATAAAGTTCAATATATATATAACCGCGAAATATTTTTTCCATTTCATATTTACGAATATGCCCCAAATTCCCCAAAAATTAGAACCGTGAAAGCGGGGGGGTGGGCCAGTGTGGGTGCGATGTACGCACGCACTCACACAAGCAAGCCGCGGCGGAGGGGGAGGGGTAAAGGAGATAGTTTCGTAAGAAATGCTACATCGCGACGGCAGTACGGAAATCCGTCAGCACGTGCGGTTTCAATTGTTGTTCTGATATCATATAATAACGACAGTATTTTAATGGGCTAGACTTGAACTACATTGCTCACTCTAGGATAACACCATTCTAGTAATTTACGTTTTGTAGTATACAAACAAAACTCGGTTAAGCTTGTAAAGTGACCGTCGAGGTATATCTAACATAACCCGGGATAAAGAGCGAGTTAAGAGATATGAAATTTCCAAACGATTTATTGAATAGGCTAGTCATATCAATAGGCGCCAATCTAGCTCCAAAGAGATTCAAATACTAATATAAATGCGAAAGATGTTAGTTTACTTTAAGTTTCTCTTTAAATCCGCTAGGATTGTCACTAGCGACATCTAGTAAATTTATGACATATTAATTTAAAAATGCTTGAATTATTAATAGACCACAAATCTAGTTACATAAATAGAATTTAAAACATTCTATAGGCATTATTGATTTTATATACAATATCACAGAGTTTCATGTTAAATTTTCGTATATTCAAACTTAGAAATAAATAGTATTTATTCGTTGAGATCGTCAAGTTCTGAATATGTAGAAATAATTTAATAAAATGCCGTCTCAAACATTTTAGATAAATAACAACGCGAATAGATTCTATGGTATTATTTTTTATTTAATACTTCCTCCAGACTTATATGTTTATAATATCATTTTGATAATATTACGAGCATTTTTTCACATGATGGGGGCGCTCTGTACACTAAGATGGTTATCGACGTGCAGACTGGTATGTACTAGTCGATAATTCTAGAACAAAGTGAAGTTTCGCACAGATTAAAAAATAACATTCCGTTACAAGCTTCACGAATATAATATAATAATAAGCCTTTATTTGACAAAACATTGTAATGGAATACAACATTTTTAAGGTTCATTTAACCGGTAATTATAGTTGAAAATGGTCATGCCTCCAGCTGGATATAGGTCTCCTCCATGTGTCTCCATTTGTATCTGTCCACTGCTATTTGCGTCCAGGCTTCGGCCTGGTCCTGTGATCGAGCTTTGGGTCTTCCTCTTGTTCTTTTTGCTTGTTTCGCACTGGTTCATAGTGCAAAATATATTTTTTAATATTACAATTAGCAACTTTATTTTTAATTAATTGTATAGATAATAAAGAAGTAATTTTAAATTGACTAGTTTAAGGATAATAGGATATTTCTATGTCGTAAAACAATTTTACTATTAGTTAAAATTGGAATATAGTAGACAATGACGGGCCATGAGAGGTGCGTTGCTTTCCTTTGATATAACATTATTAGGTTGATGGTACATCCAGCACTGGAGGATGTCCACAGACGACCTTGAGCTGATGATGGTGATTATATGATCAAGTACATTATTTCATTAATAATACTTGTCTTTACCGACAATTTTTGGAAACAATAAATATGGAGAGGAAGGTGGAGAATTTGTCTTGCTTAATATAAAAAAATCTTGTATTTTTTGGGGTTTTTTTTTAATATTTCCTTTCGTTTTATTTGAGCTGATGATGATGATCATATTATATGTGATGTAAATTAGAATCTCAACCAAAATCTTCTTTTGGGTATACCTAAATAAATATTGAGATTAATTCTGTGTCTAGATTTTATTGCGTTATGTAAAAAGGACAGGAACAGGTCGGCGCAGTGGACAGGCGTTGCAAGTTGAATCTGGTCAATTTTTCCTTAGTATACTGGATAATGATGACCGCTCGTGGCGACCTCTGGGGAAGATTACGGCCAACAGTGACTTGTGGCTGAGATGATGTTAAAAAACCTTGTTTTTTTTTTTTTATTTTTCTTTCGCGTCCGCTGTGTTTGCGGCCGCAGCCATAAACGCCACCCTTCTTGTCCCGAGACGCTTATTTGGTTCGCTTTAAAATATATTCCCCGTGGCCTATATTTCTTGGATGGCAGTCGCCGGAATAATAAGGGCGTGTAAACAAATCGCAGACCGACAGCCTTCGTACCGTCCGTCTATTCCGACCCTTATTTGAACTCGAAAACACGTCCATTGTTTGCTTATCAATTTTGTTCTTAAACATTTAGCGTAGTAGTGTGTTACGGGGAGTTACAGTACTGAGAAATTATTTTCCTTCGACAAAACTCGGATCTCTATCCGCACACGATGACACCCGAAGTGTCAATGATCGTATTAAATGAGTGACATTTTTATATCCATTAATATGGAACTTTATTGTTTAGTGTCAAATGTCAAAATGAATAATGTCATCCTCTAAGATACTGAAGCTGTTTGAGAGAGCGCGATAAATACGAACTTTTCCGAAAAATTACGAATGAAAATCTTTTTTCAGTATATCTGAACATTACTTAACAACCAATATATCTAAACATACGTATTGTATAATGCTGAAAACTTATTAAAACTACGTTTTTGTAACATTTTTATTTAAAATATAAACAGATTTTAGTTAATTCACTAACAATTCTTTTACTTTTAACTATACTATCGGCTTGTATTTTTTTTAATGGTGTCCGACGTGAACCCCCGACAGAGTACGGGTCAGAGACCTTGCAGACTTTTGTAAGCTCTAGGCTTGTTAAGATATAGTTTACAATAGTTGAATGGTGTGATTCGAACTCTCGACTACGTGGTTGGAAATCTATAACCTTAACCTTTAGGCCTTTAGACAGTTTTAGGTGTTAGTTGTGAAGTGTGAGTGCTGCCATCTAGTTATCACTAGTTCCAACTTTTATTAGTGTCATCAAGATATAGCAAGTTCAAAATATAGACGACATCCCCCAGTATGATTCCAGGAAACGTCTACAAAAGTGAAATCGATAGGAAAGGAAAAGAATTTGAATTTAAAATTGCGTACTGGCCGTTTAGCGACCTCGTTTTTTTTTAATTCGAATAAAAAAAAAAAAAACAATATGAATATTATTTTTTTCCGCTGGCGTCGTAGTGAAGCGGCCAGAGCGGGGCAGGGTGGTTTAAAAATCGAATCAGGCCCCCGTCCTTGAAGGAAGAGAAAGGCGGCGCGCTTGCCGTCAACACATAAATCATATTTCTGGAGAAATTTTTAAAAGTCCTATTGCTTTCGCGTATTTGCCATGTACTCCCCTCCCGCCGGGGCCGTGTGTACTTACTCCCCGGTTCCTAGTTCTGGCGCCGACGCACAGGGTGTTCGGAAACTGTGTATTGTAGTTCCTGTTCTGACTTCGCAACTACAGATATAATTAGAAAAGATTTTTGTTCGTAATTTTTGGGACAATGTATTTATCGTGCTCTCTCAAATAACTTCAGTACCCGTTTTAGACATTATTAATTTTTAATAAAGTTCCATATTAATGGATATGAAAATGTCACTCATTTAATACGATCATTGACACTTCGGGTGTCATCGTGTGCAGATAGAGATCCGAGTTTTCTCGACGGAAAACAATTTCTCATTGCATCTGTATTGATGTTTGAATTTTTTTTTCAAATAAGTGAATATTTTAATTCTCTTATTTTTCTGGGAAGGTGATGTAAATTAAAAAAAAATGATTGATATTATAATTTATGTTAGAATTACCTAATTTAGGTGAATATTTTCAAAGTTTCAAAATATTTTTACTTAATAGTAGTTATGTATGGTATCTAGTACATTCGATAATAAACATTTTATTCAAGAGATTTCGTATTACATATGTCGTTGATAATGAACCAAAAAAAAAATGTATACAATCAAACAATTAAAGTTAAACGTTGTTATATACTGTACCTTATATACAGGTTACACAACATAACAATAACCATTGTTTTGTTAATTAAAAATATACAATTAAAAATGTAAAATACAATGAGAGTTGTTTCCATCCCCCTGTAGAGTCGCAAGGCGCCGTGGGGGCGGCGGCGCCCTCGCGCGCGCAGACCACGCCGCGACTGCAGAATAAACGTGTTTTACAGTTATTTATTTAAAACAATTAAAATGTTTTATTACATATTTATTTATTTTCATAATATAAAGTAAAATTAATACCGATAATCGATTATATTTGATTTTTTTTAGTCTTAGTATTTTTTTTTCATTGAGTAACAATTGTATGTGTTTTTAATTTCACTTTTTTGTTTTTTTTTTTGTTATAAGATATTTTTAATTCTAATATAATTATTTACATTAGTTAAAAAACTGTCAAAGTTGTGTGTAAAGTGATTCTCTCTGTGACAGCTGTTTAGTATGTCTAATGCATTCTTTCAAGTATCAGAGAAACGTAGACAAGTATCTAACAACATTTCATCATCATCATCATGTCCATCATCAGTCTAAGGTCTTCAGCTGAATGTCGAACGTAGAAAGAATCCTTCGATAGCCACGATGTCCGCTCCTGCGCCTGGATCCAGTACACTCTCGCAATCTTCACCAAGTCGTCGGTGCTGGAGGCATTAACGATATTTATTTTAAATATTTTTT
>JAODUI010000016.1:4533636-4550239 GCA_027563995.1 Papilio gigon | reverse complement strand
TTATTTGAAAGCCATCATCATCATCATCAGCTAATTACACGTCCCCACCGAGGGCCTACCCTATCCTATTAGAGGTGACTAGGCCATAATCAACCAGAACCATTAGAAATTGCCAAACCTTATTTACACTTTGTCATGTCAATTCTCAAAAAAGTAAATAAATGGAGTTTCTAATACAAAACCATGTCGTCCAATCACCTCAGAATCTCCGGGTAAGTATTATCTTGCATTTCATTCTTGTAAGCTTTCTCCGTATAAAGCCTGAAGCACTTCCCCGGTCTCGTACGACCAGCTCGCCCCGCTCTCTGCTGCGCTGATGCCTTACTGATCGGAGATACCAGCAATGATTCCACTCTAATACGTGGATTGTATACCTTCTGCTTCGCGAACCCAGGGTCTATCACAAACACTACACCATCTATAGTTAAGGAGGTTTCAGCTATGTTGGTAGAAACTACAACTTTACGTCCTATAGCTCCATTGGGACGATTGGGAGGTGCAGGTTCGAAAATCCTTTGCTGCAAGTTAGGTGGCAACGTTGAATACAATGGAATGCACTTCAATTCACCAGCATCCGGGCCCAGGTTGTCAATCTCACGCTTTATCCGTTTACATGCGTCCTCGATCTCTTCTTGGCCCGTTAAAAATAATAGTATATCACCCGCTATTTCCTCACATAGATGGATTTGTATGACAGTACGTATGGCTGCTTCTAGATAGTCCCGCTCGGGCTGCGGCGTGTAGAATATTTCCACTGGATGTGTTCTTCCCGGTACATTCATTAAGGGAGCATTATCAAAGTACTGCTGGAACTTGCCGGCATCTAATGTAGCGGACATAATGACTAATTTTAAATCTGATCTTTGTTTGATCACTTCTTTCAACACGCCCATGAGTATATCCGTCGCTAGAGTTCTTTCGTGGGCTTCGTCAAGTAAAATAACTCTGTATTGTTCAAGCATTGGATCCGACATTGCTTCTCGGAGCAACATACCATCTGTCATGTATTTCAAGACAGTTTGTGGTCCAGAGCAATCCTCGAAACGGATACTGTAACCTACTTGCTGGCCCAACGCTACATCCATCTCTTCGGCTACTCTCTGTGCCACTGACATAGCTGCTACCCTTCTTGGCTGTGTACAGGCAACACCTGTTGACTTTCCAGCAGTCACCGCAGCAAATTCAACCGACCATTGAGGTATCTGGGTTGTCTTCCCGGAGCCAGTCTCTCCTACCAATACTACACATTGATGTGTATTCAGTAATCTTGTAAAGTCGTTTTTATATTCCCATACGGGAAGTCCCAGTCGACGCCTGAGTAATTCATGGTACCGTTGAGAATGTGGCAGGCCTGGAAACAATATTTTAAATATTAATCTACTAAGTTAATAACAAACATATTGTACTTTGTACATGAAAAATGTATTCATTATGTGAAAATCTAACAATTACAGTACATCTAAGGTAAGATGAAAAAAGTTATTTAGAACAAGTTTTACAAGATTTTTGATCTTTATATAAAACAATACGCATATTCCCTTACATTCTAATACTATAATCCCTGCCAACCCTGTTATTGGCAATGTATTTATCAACACATTGCCACATTTATCTTGTGAGACTATAGAACCATCAAAAGGCAGTATCCTTTGGTGGCGTACGTCAAATGCGACGTTTTACTAAGGAACAATGTTATTGTTAAAGATTCCACAACATTGTGTAAAGCATTTGTTAACTGTAACAACAGTCTAGATCAATGGCCGTCACACTTTTCTATCTAAGGGCAAAATAGTACAATAGGGGGTATCACTGCGCACATTCAAGGACTAGTTGGCACAAGTTATCTATTTAATTCTCTTACTATCTGTTATAACATGTTTCCCCGGTAGAAATAAGTATTTTGAACTATTTTTGATTTTGAAGCAACTAAAAACTAAAGTTAATTGATAACATTGGTGGTTTCTAATTAAGGTTTTTTTTCTTGGAAATAAGTATATATATATGAAAGGAATATTAGTGGATCACACAGATCTCGGATGAGAATCGTTTCCATGGACACACTTCTAAGTCCATTAAAACGAAATCAAAAGGGCCACACAAACATCTATTGTTGGCCGCAGTTTGACGACCTGTTACCTAGTTGTATATGGCTAATAAAGACATTGGTGCCTTCACCAAAGAACTTTCATTTATAGTCTGCTCCACCCTTGGTTTAGGTGTTATTTGTGTGGTTATCTAAACATCCAAGTTTTTGCACCAACCTGTATAAGGATTTATTCCTGGTGTGCTGGTGGTTGCTTGTGGTACCGCCATTGTGGTGCTCGCTGTATCTGACAATTCACTGGTGGTGCCGGCTTTCGCTGCTGCTGCAGCTTTTTCTTCCCTATGAACAATGCATATTGTTTAACATGATTACTGATGGAATTACAAAAATTGTCTTTTAAATATCTTGATGGCTTAAATACACCTTATATCACCTATATTCATTTGCTGTGTGATGTTATTATATTCTGTTATTCATCATCATATCAGCCACTGCTCACTGCTTTTAGTCCTACCCCAAAGATCTCCACGAGGACCAGTCTTCAACCACTAACTACTGTTAGTAACAATGTTATATTCAGTATTCTTATAGGATAAAAGTTTGCTTACAAACTTTGGTAATCAATTGAAAAGTGGAGAATGTTTTTCTCATAAAATTTTATGTGTTTAGATATACTAGCGACTTTGTCCGCGCGGAATTTAAAACACTTAGTCGCATTTGTGTTCTTCCAGTGATGTTCTATATAAGAAAATTGACTTTATTATTCATGAAACCGTTCTATACTAGCTCTTAACAACCATGCGATCTTTCTTTCTTAAAAATTTAGTAAGCAAAATGTGTAGAACATTGAGATTACTGTCTGGTTTTTAATCGATAGTTGTCAACACACGTCTGCCATTTGATATTTATACGTGATATAGTAGAAAGAACCGTATATAATTTAAAGTTTATACTAAAACAAAACTATTTATGTAAAATACAAATTGTAAACATTGACGTAAAGGAAAATGCGGTACAATGACGCCGTACGAATCCAATATGTCAATTGCAACTTGCAATTTTTGTACAAATTGCAATAGATATTACGTCTCATTTTTTACAGAAAGCCATCGTCGCAACTAGCAACAATAAGAAAAACAAAGGAAATAACAAAAAGCATGGCGTTATTAACACGTTGAAAATATGTGGTTACACACCTTTTCCTCTTAATAAAAGGGTCCATAACTTCAATTCTTCTCTTAGACATAATTTTACTAACACATATAACCTTTAAACAAACTCAAACACGTGAAAATTCTAAGAATTTTTTTACTGAAAAGAAACAGCTAACAAAATGGCGACCTTTCTGATCTATTCTGTCCGCCGGCCATTGATGTTTCATTATACGTAAATGCGTACAAACTTACATAAATGTTTTATTCGCATTTTCTTTAACTGAAAGCTACAGTTATAATATATTTAAATAGTTAGTCAGTATTAAAATATTAAGTAAAGATGGCAAAAACTTAAATTAGATTTCCTTTCCACTTGGCGATGGACTTTTTTTTAAATTCCTTTATATGTACCGGATAAAAATTACAAATTTGAAGCGTTTCGATACCCACATATAGGCCTATCAGTCGCCGATATTTTTCATTTGTGAAATAAAATCACCAGATAAATTGCAGTGACGAAACTAAATTTATTAAAACTGTTTTTAACATAAATTTGAATACACTTTACTTCATTATTATTTTTTTAAAGTGTTAAAGATTTTTTTTGTAAATCTTCTTAACTTCAAAGCATAAAACGAAACAGTGATAAATAAAAATGTCACAGAGACGTAGGAATTGCGTATTTTGGTTGCGTGCTAATTACTAAAAATAATTGTAAATTACTTTTGTAAATGTGTAAATAGCACCTGTAGTGATTCCATGTAAAAATTGAATCGAATTTTTGTAAAAAGTTAGTGTCAATGTGATGTGTCGAGTGTTATCGAGCTATATCCGATCAAAAGACGAAAACGAGATAACTGAATTTACAATAAGCGTCTAAAAGCAATAACAAGGATAAAACAAAGTAGACGTAAGTAAATATTTTGTTTGTGTATTTTTATTCCTTTACAATGAAATTTTCATGTGGGGTGTTTTGCATTTTAGTTCCAAGATGGCGGATGTCTATAAAAGATTTGTTTATATTTGCGTCAAATTTCTCTCGAATCCTTAATTAACTTTTTTAAATTGTAATATTGAGATATCAGTGTATTTTATAGACATTTGTTTATTAATTAAAGTTTATTTATCGTTTTTATTAAGTGAGGTTATCAAACTTGTCTAAACTTGTCTCAACACTGAAAAGACTCGCCTATGTATCATCTTCCAGGTAGATGAAAGCTGCAATGATATAGTACAACTATTATAAGAAGCTATAACGTGAATAATGCAAAATTAATGAAAAATTGTAGGTAAATATTTATACTTTAATATAAAAAAGTTTTAATGCCACAAACTTTTATTAATAAAATAAAATACTAGGTTTAGAACACTAAGCTTTTCTGTCATAACCAGTACATCCTAACCTAGTTCAACAAATAGCCTGGCCTGCTTATTGGTTAACATAAAAACAAAAAGCTTAGTGTCTATACTACTTATAAAATGGGTTAACTCTCGTGTAAATCAGTGTCAGTACCAACTAGTTTCAAGCCCATCGGGGACTCCTCACTGAGCAGTGAGCGCCAGGCTGCGAATACTATAGTACCATTCCCACTCACCCTGAAGATGAGTCCCCGATGGGCTCGAAACTAGTCGGCACTGACACCGATTTACACGTGAGTTAAGCCGTTTTATAAGTAGTATAGTGAAAAGTCTCACGAAAGTTTTAATAATTTAAACGCTTAGTGTCTGTCCACCCTAAAGAGGTATCTATCTCTAGCTCAGACCATGTCTGAGGATCATAGCATATGTTACATCTGGAGCAGATGTTTTGCCTCCACCATGTCCTGGGATTTAAGGTCACGTAATATTTGCATAACGGAACTGTTAGTCAAAATGTTCATAGTTATTAAACAATTGAAGTCTCGCTAACAATGAGTTAATTGCACTCTAATTAGTGTAATTATTGTGTACCTCCGCAATTGAGTTTATTAGAACGATTGTGACAGTGTGTAGGGCTGACACTTCACATGCAGACAAGTCTGACTTTTTTTTTATAATAACACATTATTAGATTTTTATTCATTAACTAATATTTCCTGTAATGAATTCAAGTAAGCTTGATAAAGCTTGTGTTAGGAACTGGTTCACAACAATCGAATGTTGGGATTCAAACTTACGACTGCTAATTTGGTAGTCCGTACACAACCATTGGGCTATAGGCCCTTCAAATCATTATTATTAGTGTAGTGTGAATGACTAGATAAGGTTTTTTTATCTTATGATGATCAAGGGAGCTTCCTTTTTTTGATTAAGAGTCAAGGGTTGCCAGCATTTGGTACAAAGTCATTTTTTAACTGTCAGAGTTAAATCTTTGGCAGCCCTAATAACACATTGTAATTGTGTGTCATTGCATGTGAAACAAATAATTATGCAAATTAATCATGAAATTATGAATAATTTATGATATACCCTAGTGTGTAACACAGAAGGGTAGACAGTAATTTATAATATAAATTGACAAGTGATTAACTGACCATGTGAATGTGCGATTTTCTTTGCAATAACTAAATAAACCAATATAATGTATGGTTGCCCAAGAATATGTAAGAGTAAGTTTGTGAGATTGATAGAGAGATGGAGGACTGTACCAACACTACTTGCTCACATATAACACGACAGTCAGCAAGTACCATCCACACCATCTTGTTGGCTGGCATTCCGTAACTGACCGGTTTATGCACAACTTCCTGCCATTTCCAAACCAATACTAGTGAGGATCTTTCAAGAATCTAGTGTACCGCTTTCTCAAAGGCAATGCATCGATAATTCTTCAAGTATTGCAGATGTCCATGGGCGTTGATGATCACACTTGTGAGAACGCTGCATGTTTGCCCTCTTAAATAAAAAATATATGATGAATATTGGAAATGACTGGATTATTGTTGCAGATGGTGGTTCGCTGGCCGAACCTCTCATAGTACGGGCATATGCACCATGGGACAACAGACTTCAAGGAAAAGTGAGTTATATATATTTTTTTAATGTCATTTTTGTTTATTTTAGTAATATTTATTTTACCGCACACTAAGTTAAGCTTGTTAGGATATGGTTTACAATATTCGAATGGATTCGAACTCTCGACCACCTGTGGAATCTGTAACCTTAACCTTCAGGCTATTGGCGTTTAAATTATTTGACATATATGTTCACAGTTGACACCGCTAGGTCGGTTTGCGATCAGCTATACAATATTAGATTTTAATTAATTTACTAATATTTTATTTAACCAAGTAAGCTTGAAGCTTGTGTTATATGGGTCAATAGCCGGATGGTGGGATTCGACACGACCGCTACATCGGTAGTCTGTATACAACCATTAAGCTATTAGCGCTTCAAAGACTTTTATATAAAGGACCGCATACTGTGGAAGGCATTGGGAAAGGCCTATATCCAACAGTGGGCAGACAAGGGCTGATGATGATGATGTTTATATATGTATTACCCAACTGTTGTATGTTGGATGTCACTGAGGACGTCATCATACAAAGAACACAGTACCGTGTGCAGGTGGCGAGTGCAGCTGCGGCTGCGGCGCGTGGGACAGGCGGCGCTACGCGGAGTCACCCAGCAGCGTGCACAGATACGTCAGCGCGGTCACTGACAGGTATGATATCCTTTTCCCCGTGGAGCATCGGCACAGTATGTCATCCATACATCTCTGTCAGCTCATATCTGAACTCACGCACTTATCGTCTTTTACACAATCAATACTTCGGTCTTTCTCCACCTTTATAGTACAGAAATATTTAAGAAAGAGAGACACAGATTTATTGATACACAGATATACAAAAAAAACAAAATAAAAAAGAAATGTGTGGTAAAAGGAGTCAGTTCAGCATATGCAGGGTCAGCCTGGACGATCCCCGCGCTGGTTTTCAGCTGTCTCCTAATAGACTGTATGTTGGAAATGCCCGTGTTATAGGAGAAGATTTAAACCGCGTGTTATGAAAATGCGTTATAACAGTACCGTGTTATAGGAGGTGACTGTACGATATTTACAGATGGAATGGTAGGGAGTGCGCGTGCAGGCGGCGGCGGTGGCGGCGGCCGGCCTGCGTCTGTACGGCCTACAGGCGAGTTAGTGATGACAGGTTGGTCTACTGCCGCACACAGAGTTGCTGAATACCCCCTAAGGAGTGCCTTTATTACTAATAGTAGATTTTTGTTAATTCACTAATATTTCTTTTATCTATATAAACTTGATAAAGTTGGTGTCCTTCACAAGAGTCGAATGTTGATTCGAACCCACTAATGATAAATCGATAATCCGTATTTTTAATCGTTAGGCTATTGGTGCTGTATGCCACCTTTATAATTCATCCATACAATGTATTTATATATGATGCATGGTTGTTTATTTCAGATTGGCTGCTGTCCTCACTTTGGGAGCGAGGGATTTAAGACGAGAGTTAGACGCTATTGTCCTAAATGCAGGTAAATAAGATATATAATGTATGTCCGTTGTAATCTTATATACAGATATAGTGAGACAAGATTTTCCTTCGTAATTGTATGTGAAAATTTCGTATTTCTCGCACACTCTCAAACAGCTTCAGTGCCATCTTACAGAATGACATTATTCATAACATTTGACACTAAACAATAAAGTTCCATATTAATGGATACGACAATGTCACTCGTTGAATACGATCATTGACAGTCGGTGTCATCGTGTTCCGATAGAGAGCCGAGTTTGATGAAGGAGAATCATTTCTCACTACATCTGTACATATGGTGAAGGAAAATATGATGTCTGTATATATGTGAAGTAATTCAATATGTATCAACACACTGATAGATGTAGTTACTGATGTAGGGTAGGCAGCGAGCCCCTTTAAGGACATATGTTAACTGACAATCAATTGTATTCATAACTAGTTCCAAGTGTGGTCATCGATGGACATACTGTACCTCATATCATGATAAATGCTGAACCCTTGGCTACGGAGGCTGGGTACAAGGACACAGATCTAATCATACCAGAACTAACAGTTAGGTAAGCGTGTGCACATCGTACAGGGTTTGGAATAGGCCAAGGAAGGAGACCAGGCGTGCTTACCTCCTTCCAGGTAGACTGACAGGCGGGTGGAAAGACGTTGCGGGAGGAGGAACACTTACTATGGAAGGTCTGATTAGCCATTGAGTTCAGAGATGTATGGATTACACTGTGCCGACCCTCCGTAAGGAGAAGGGCAGGTTGATGTTGAAGATTTTAGTCAGTAGACTGGTTTAGTTAACTTTTTCAAAATGGTTCTTTTGTATTAGCAATGAATCACAACATCGTAATGTGTTCTATGAAACAGTTTCTAACAAATTTGTAAAACTTTCAAGACTATGAGGGACTTACTTGACGTGAATAGTGATTAGTTGCAATGAGTAGACCAGTGCGTCAGTGCTTGGATGTATGTACATATGTATGGATGCGGGCGGTCAGTCAAGTCAAGTGAGGATACAATCTTTTTAAACAAGACGAAAATGTTTTTCTTAAATTGAGTTCTAAAAATAAACGATTTTTTTATAATATTAATAATTAAAAATATGTTAAAGTATTATTTTAAAATAATTTTATTATCATTATAATCAAGTAACTTTTTTCGATTGTTTGTCACAAATACCGACAGATGGCATTAGCGGTATCGAAAATATGGACCAATTAAAAATTGTAAAATGTGTAAACACTACAAAAAATCAATTAAGAATTCCTGAATTAAAAATACATTTTAAGCGAAAATACAGTAATATATCTTTCATCATCATCATCACCCGACTAAAGTCCAGTCTGAACATGTCTCTTCCATCGATTAATATGATGACCGATGAAATGTCCCCAATGACAAATTTCTTATTGTCTATGGGCATTTCATAAAGAAATCAATATCGTACGCGAGAAGCGACCAACATAAATTCATCTCGAGACGTCGGTAGCGTTAGTGCGGACACAACTGGGGTCACCACACGTTCATTTCTGAACATTCTAGACACTAAAAATAAAATTCCTTAATAGTAGATATAAATATATAGTAGAGAATATAGTAATAATGATTTATTGAATTCATGTATGTACAGATTAACAGAATTTATTTTCCTTCAGCAAAACTCGGATCTCTATCTGCACACGATGACACCCGAATTGTCAATGATCGTATTAAATGAATGACATTTTCATATCCATTAATATGGAACTTTATTGTTTAGTGTCAAATGTTACCAGGAATGTCATTCTCTAAGATGGTACTGAAGCTATTTGAGAGAGCGCGGTAAATACGAACTTTTCCAAAAATAGTTCGAAGAAAAATATTTTTTTGTAAGAGCCTTAGCTCTTAAACCGTCAGGAGGAATATATAGACCTATTATTATAAAAACCATACACTTCTTCCTTATATTTAACGTAGTCACAGTACTCTTCCATACATCAGTCATATCTGAATTCACCCACGCCTATTCTCTTTCATACAACACCTTCGGTCTTCTATCTTTGTAGCCTACAAGCTTTTCTTACAATATGTCACCTAGATGTCGCTAGTGGTACGCATTTATCGAAAACTGTTATGTTTTCTACCAAAGATGAACTCACGTACATATACGGGAAGTCGGTGTATGCAGGAGTATACTGCGGATGGCATTGAGCAAGGCTGGTGATTATGGTGATGAAGGAACACATGAAAGTTAATTAAATAATAATCTCACAACGCGAGCTTGTTTATCAAATGATTTATTCCGTAAAAACAAAATGCAAATGTCCCCTACATACATGGACATATCTTGGCGTTGTAGAAAAATCTTAGAAGAGGGGATACCCCCCCACCCGGCGCAATAATTAGTTTAACAGTGTTCGAGCTCCCCCCCATTTCCCGAGTCCACCCCCCACCCTAAGACGCATGTGTGAGTTACGCTCACTATAGAGAAAAATAAACCGGAACATTGGGGGAGAAGTCGTTTGTGTTAAATCGCGGTTTTTATATTGATTTGTGTAATTGGATATGTATGTATGTTTATATGTTATCACGACTATGTTCCTTAAGGGGTAGATAGGTATAGAATGACGTGGGGACTAACTGAAATTATAAATAGGAGAGTTGAGAAGGCTTTATGTTTGTTATCAGATAACTACAAAACGGAACTAAATAATCTTTTACATAGATATATGTATAGGGTAGTAGAGGATACTTAGCGAGTTTTTTTTTATTTCCACCCGCACGAAATCGCGAAAACACCATTAAAGGAAAAATGTTGGGAAAGTTTACAAAACCGATCAAAAGATGGCGGTATAAATTAACCTTGTAGTTAGCGCTTTTACAAGTAACTGTTCACGGTGGACCGGGTGTGTTGACTAAATATATAATTAAGAAAAACAGCTTATATTATCTTCGTGCCGACCCTACTTAGTCCTATTGGCTTACAGCAGCGGGGGGTGAATTGAGATACCTTATCCCCCTTCACCCCCGCGTGCACTTTAATCAATAATGACAAAAGATTAAAGATATTCCGATAGAGGGCGGCTATGTTCCAATAGTTTTACGAAGTTCTTTTTACAGGAAATGTGTTTTATTTTTCCTTAAGATAAGACGCGTCAGCAAATCTATTGTGAATTTATTACCCAAGTATTCTTTTTAATCTAAAACACTGGAAATATATTTGAAATCTGAACATGTCTACAAAATTATAAGTCCTTAGTGCGTGTATTAAATTTATTGTAGAGGGCGCTGACAGCGGTGACCAGTTACCTTAGAATGTATCACCGGAAATGCCAGCCCGGTCATTTCTTCGATTTGCTCCCATTTTGTTATCCGCCTTGCGATGAAAGATTTCATTTTTTTTTAATAAACAATGGCTTTGCACTTTTCATGCCTATGTTTTTTTTAATTCCAATTTAAACAAGGTTTTGTTTTTTTTTGTTATTTTGTCCCAGAGGATTTTTAATAGTAAAGAGGTGGTTATGTTAAATAAAAATATTATAAATTTAAAGTTTTTTTTATAGGTATTTTAATAAAATGGATTTTAAAAAATGTATTTACGTAATGGCCGTCATGTAAGGAATTTGACGTTTTGATACTTGGTCACATAAAGTATACAAGGCTACTCTAAATAAAAGATACTAGACGATACGCACAGATATACAGCTATCTACACTAAGGGACTTCCTTAGTGTTCAATTAAGGAGTCGGAGTACCCCTAAGTGTCGTAATTTCTAGAAGTAAAATGCATTGCGTATTCTTTCCTTACGCTGTAAATGTGTTAAGTTTGATTGGATTGTGATACTGGGTCCAGTATTCTTTCCCGGCAGGGTGTGCATAAATCTCGTATATCGGACAATGAGGAGGCAAATACATATTTATGAGTTGGGGGACCATCGACAATCCATAGTGTTTGACGTGCCTCTTTAATTGGCGGGAACGTTCTCCCCAACGCTTTGTCTATTAAACTGTCTTTGGTTTTGTTTTGTTTTTAATTATTTCGATGATAGAACCATGCCTATGCAATACATCATTTGTACGATAAATTACATTTGAATTATAATTCATACAATAACAAACAATAAGCACGATCTTGTCACTCTATGTGGCAAAAATGGGTCCAAAATGTGTTGATTTTTAACACATGAGGTCATTGACCCGTTAATTATTTGAAAGGCAAACGTGAATATGGGGCATCAACCTACCCTTTACCAGACACTGTATACTTCATACATCTGTCAGCTCACATCTGAACTCACACTTACGCATCTTTCACACACACACCTTCGGTCTTCTACCTTTATATCCATCCACATTCAATGTCATCACCCATGGTAAACTTGAATGCAATCAAGTAACACGTGAAAGTAGTTCCCGTTAGTGAAATGCATTGAGTACCACTTAGTTATAGAAATCGGGGAATCCCCGCGTGCAAGAACTTTCTTTCTCTTTAAGATAAGGTGATATTGAACGAATGTCTGAAGACAAAAACATAAAACGTACGGTTTTTTTTTACAAAATGTGAGCAGATTTTTGTTAATTTACTAATATTTCCATTACCATCCCAACTAAGCTATAAACTTGTGCTAGGATATTATTTAAATAGTCCAATAGCGGGATTCGAACTCTCGACCACGTGATCGGAAATCCTTAATCTTAACCATTTGACTATCGGCGCTTATGTTGAAGGAAAACATCATGATGTAACCAGCAATCTGCAAAGATATTCCAAGTTTGAAGGATACACTAGAAGTGTGGTTATACGACCTAGTCACTCCTAATAATAGGGAAGGTGGCTCGATAGGGGCATATAGTGAACGGATGGAGAAAGATTAAATGGGTGGATGTTTGGTACCATCTCCAGAAGCTCAACGGTTCTCTCTGTTAACGTATCTACGTAAATCTTAACAATTCAAGCAGGTTCTATGTGTTCAAGGAGTTTTTATATATTCTCAAAACAAAGCCATAAAATAAAAGAAGATATTAATTAAAAAAAAAAAACAATCTAATAGTCACTAGCAGTCACTTGTCTCCTGCACGTCCCGTGTTGTTGTTCAATGTTCATTCTATTAATTTATTTTCCGTCTGATTTATTTAATTTTTAATACTTTACTTTAGTTTTAACTTTCGAAGCGCTAATAGTCTAATAGTTAATGGTACGGACTACCCACTAGCGGTCGTGGGTTCGAATCCCACCGTTCGACTATTGTCGTGAATCAAATCCTAGCACAAGATTCAAACTTACCTGGAATGGTTAGAAGAAATATTAGTAAATTAACTAAAAATCTACTAATATAATAATTTAAAAAAAGGTAATCACATTACCTTACGATTATGAACCGTTCAGTTCTACTGTTCAGTTAAAACTGAACGACCGCGTCTTTAGTAAATAAATATTTGAATCTTGTTATCATTTACCGAAGGTTGGCAAAATAAAAACGAACGCATTAGCGGTGTTAGATCCGGTATATCGATCTCATGTTAGGGTTGTCAAAAATAAAATTGTAGTCTACAATAAAACAATAAACTAAATTAACCTTTAACACTTCAGCGAACGGAAAGAAAATAAAATCCATAGAAAGAATTGACCGGTAATAAAATATTTAGTATGGAAATATTTCTAAACTAAGCCCAACAATGTACCTTCGCTTCGTTCGCGGTGTTTCTGTTATAGAATAGTTGCCTACCGGTAAGTCGAATGTTTGGATACTACCTATGTTTTTATCAAATATAAATATTGATTAAATGCATAATTTGTTTATTTACTTTGGTTTATTTTTATTGCACACACTGACAATCTGTTCGAGTACAGTATTGGTTTCTTTACTAACCGATATAATGTGGTTAAAGTTTAACCGATGTATATAGCCTAAAAGCTTTATCGTCAATGTCCGAGATTGTACCTTGCAAACGCAATGTGGCAGCCCTAACTGACCCCCGTATACCGTAACTTGAGACCACGAGATCTCCTTTAATTCATTTGTACTTAGATATGTAACGCAAGACGCTATTCAGAGAACAAGCACTGTCCTTTATACAGATTTGACTTGTCACCTGTCACCTGTCACTGGTCGCCTGTCACTTGTCACCACAGTAATGCTATATCGACGGAGTGCTTAAGAACTTTATTGTCTTACCGGAAAAATTAATATTGTATCGTAAATATAGGGATTTTCCCTGACATGTATCATCGGGTGTTATGTCTATTTGTGACCTCATGTCGCTTAAAGGGACTGACAGAGTTTTAAAGTGTTATGTCATCCGTTTGGTTTTATATCACGAAGTGTCATGATGTGCTCAGTCTGTATTATTCATTTTAATTAGTTCGTTAGTGCCCGAGGTCTGTAGTGTCCTAGGCAAGTTAGTCGATTCAAGGAAACAAGAAATACTAAAACAAAAGTAAAGAAATCTCGTCGGACAATCGCTGAAGGTAATTAGTGACGCATAATGAGGGCAACACTATAAATTTCCATTAGCTTTCTTTCAAGTGGCAACACTGAAAGTATTTCCTTGGCGAGCGAGACACGCCCGCACCCGTCCCTCTCGCACCCGACCTTTCAATTTTCGTCCGGCGTTTCTTATTTAGTTTCGCGCAAATTATCTCCAATTCTTCATATTATTAAACATCTAGGGGGGAACTAGCCCCCACGGGGGCGGCGGGCGGGGAGGTTTAATGACGGAGAGCGGTCATCGCCCCCTCCCCTGCGTCCGGCACACTTGTTTCTTGTAAAATTTTTCCCCGATCTTTATTTTCTTTCGCCCGTAGCTCTATATAATTAGAGGAGGCGCGCGGGTGTGCGTGCGCGGCGTGCGCGGCGTGCGGCGCGCCCGTGTGCGCCCGTGTGCTCCTGTGTGCGCCGTGGGGCGCCCTAAGTCCGGTTATTAGTTTTCTTGGGAGTTTCGTTCGGATGTTTTTGTTGGATTTCGATAATTTCGCGACAGGCCGCGTGCCGGCGCGGGGGAGGATCGATATATGTGTACAGAATATGTTAGGGGACGTTTAGCAAGGCATTATAAATACTTATTTCGCTTCGTAATTACGCCGGGCGTAATCGGATTTTATTGGTACGGACCCGCGGCTTGATTGCTTCTGATAAGTATTTGATAAATAAATAAGCTTTTATATCTAAAGACGGCGAACATACAGATATATTTTCATTATAACTTTATTATTTCTACTTATTTTTCAACGCACAAACTCTCTCATTTCTCACAACTAATCAATCAACGCATGGTACGTACAGTTGATTACACTGACAAATGTCTTCATTGTACATGTTATTTTTTTTTTAATTTTCACAAAAGTCAATACCTCTTGGCATGTTATCTTAACTATTATTATATACTAAGGTTTCTTATTAAAGGTTATCGAGGATTCGTTAGCTTACGTTACGAAAATAACCTGAAAAGTCAACACTATTATGTTTATTTTGACACGTCAAAACTACAGCACTTAAAATACGATAAATTTTTATAAATTAAATATGTATATACTTGCGGGATGAATTTCTTTGAGTCTTTGGTAGATTCATTACGCGGGAAACGACAATGGATTGACGTTTCTTTGCACAGGGTTGCTACATGGTGTAGGAAAATTTACCCTAAATTATGGGCAAAATAATGACAGAACTGTAGAGGACGATAATTATAGTTTTAAGTAAATCTGTTCAAAGATCTTTGATAAACAAAACAGAGTACAAAATTAAT
The DNA here is from genome assembly GCA_027563995.1 of Papilio gigon. Taxonomy (NCBI): domain Eukaryota; kingdom Metazoa; phylum Arthropoda; class Insecta; order Lepidoptera; family Papilionidae; genus Papilio; species Papilio gigon. Next base: position 4,534,841 of record JAODUI010000016.1, on the reverse strand, counting down.
AAGCATAATATAAATTAATTATTACATTATTCTGTCTATTAAATATAATTAAATTAACACATAACATGATATTGATGAAAAAGAATATTTGATTTGGGGGTATTACGGTCGAGTAGCTGGCAACTCAGCTATTAACCAACACAGGCGCGTTGTTTACGGGAGTCGGGGAGAGTCGTCAAAATGTATAAAGTTTTTATTACGCCTTCAAACAGGAAGAACGAACGGACATTTTCTATTGCGTATTTTTCTTCTAGAAATAGTAACTAAATTTACTTAATGACTATCGACAATCTACTGAGATTCTTTGTTCTAACACAAAAGATAAAAAAGAGGTTATGAAGACTGTTTGTTTTTACGTTTTTAAAATTCAGATTTCGTGCTTCGACATCTCTAAAATGTAGTATTTATCACACTACACATTTGTCTATATTTTGTATTATCTAGGTCTGATAAAATTAAAACAAAGATATTGAAAAGTCAGTCTTAAACTTTGGTTACAAATACAAGACGGCATGTAATTTATGCTTTCTTCGGTCGCGTAACGCCATCTATTGTTGACGTTTGACATATATTTTATAACGAAATCGTCGAATTTATACCAGAAAGACAGAGATGATTCATTTGATATTTTATATTATTCTAATACGGTTTTCCAGTTGTTATACGCACTGTTATAATTCTATATGGGCTTGTGTTTCTTTAGGAAGTTTCTATAACTATGTTCACAAGTTTATTTTGATTTCATTGCAACAAATACTTGAATTTTAGGTACCTGTCTCTTTAGAGGCCAAATCTGAATGTAATTGTGTATCGTCCGTCAGACCTGAGGCCATCTAGTGGGATTATTGGACACCATTTGGACTACGCGTTCATTTGAATGAAGCTTAAAAGACATGAGTTTTGTTGCAGAGTTCTTTATATGTTTCCTATTCATCTATGAAGTGTGATCGGGATGCAGTCTTCTTGGTGTTTCTTGGTGAAAATGTGGCTAGTTTTGAACTGTTAAGGGTGCCTACCTTCTTGTTAGCAACTTGTGCTATATAATTGTAAATACAGAGTTAGTGAAGACCGATTCGGGGCAATTAAGAGGACCCCGGGTCCGCCGTCCCCCCCGCGCGGCCCCGCGCCGTCCCCGCGCTCGCCTCCGCTCCGTCGTATTAATCTAATCACACTCGGTTTTCTCCAAGAATGTGTGAGTCTACGTC
>JAODUI010000016.1:4479818-4508559 GCA_027563995.1 Papilio gigon | reverse complement strand
GACACCGAGTTGCACGTGAGTTAAGCCGTTTTATAAGTAGTATAGTGAAATGTCTCACGAAAGTTTTAATAGTTTAGTTACTTATCATATCGCCAAATAAATGAGCATACGTCATCTAATAAGAACTTCTTTATATTTAAACAATTATAATTGTTTAAAGCGATATGATATATGTTTGAGTTACGTTCATAACGAGGAGATAAAGCGATGATTACTGTACACCGTCCCCCATTACTGATTTAATTGGAGATAAATGTCTGCCTTGTTTATTTGCCAGAAGATAAATACCATCTGTATTAACAAAATGTCTTCTGTCTTAATTTGTTACTTTCAATTTTACTAGCTGACCCCGCCAACTCTGTTTCGCCTTAAACGCAATAAATACACAAAGTTTTGAATTTATTAGGAAATACAAAAAAACGTTTGTATGGGAAATAGAAAAGGGCTATTTTTAAGGCTTTCACAGGAGTTTTTCACGAACATTCCAAGACCAAGATAAGATAAATCCGTTCAGCCGTTCTCGAGTTTTAGCGAGACTAAAGAAGAACAATTCATTTATATATACATAGAATTTATTAAAAAATATATTTGAAATTCGAACTTAACGAATTCTCTTCAAATATGTTAGCTTTTAAAAATTTCGTAATTTAATATTAACTCAAACCATCGCATTCCTTTTTTGAAATTCAAAAACGAACTCTCGCTTGAGACGCATTGCGCGTGGAATAAAAAAAATCTTAAGTGACCTATACCCGTGCAGCAGTTACCTACTAACAAACCATAAAATTTCGCAATATAATATTAGTAAAACTAAATACATCTACATAAACAAGTAAATAATATTTTATTGTTGCTATCAGACAAGACGTGAACGTACTCGCTCACCGTCTGTTGTCTATGGTTATTAAGAAAACAATTGGCGAACAACGAACGTAATTCCAGCCAGTTCACACAACACGATTGTTAATTGACCCGGCACAGAGTAAATATACGGACTTTTGTTTGTAAAAATATTACAATGCGAATGTTTGTATGGATGGATGTTTGTTATCATGTAACTCCAGAGCGACTAAATGGATATGGAAAAAAATTATTATTATCCACTGCTGCTTAAAATAATACAAATACTGTAAATGTAGAAATCTATGTGCAGTGCTGATTTCGCTATATCGGCGAATATCTGTGTCCGCTTGCTCATTTATCACCTTACACTATAGAAAACTGTGACTAAATGTATTTTATTTATATTTATAACTATATCTTGACAGCTTAATAACGTTACATAGATAAATAAATTTTCTATAGATAGCCTGTATCTTTAAATTTGTAGTGTTATATCAGTATAGATGAATTATTGATAAATTAAATAACATAGATTACGGAAAGGTCACTGACTCTTGGGTACGTTTTCATTTTCGTCGGCTAACCGTATGGTAATGTACCCGACGCGTTTTCTAGCAAGACAGTAATAAGCTTCTTTTTCCAGTTTCCAGACATTATACTGCAATATGCTATACTTTCACTTTCCAACCTTTTAAAACCCTCCTCCATACGAACACTATGTAAAGATTTTTATGCATCGACCATTTTTTTTTTCGCTAGTTGTCAATGGTCAAAAATAGCGTAATGTAAGATTTAAAAAAAAAATATTAGTTTTTAATTTATAAACGAATTCCATTTTAAAATTTTTATCGATGGAGTGGTCGTTAGGTTAGGTTAGTTACTTATATGACATTAATTTAGTGCCTTTAAATAACTTCGTGTAAAGGTTGGTACCAAATTCCAGTCGCGTCGCTTTCAAATAAATAAAACGGGGTCAATTTTGAAAGTAGTCGTTGTTTTATTCCACAAAATCAACAAATCCTCTTCACATCACACGTATTACGATTGTTGAAATAAATCATCTCAAAATATAGTGGAGCAGTTAAAAGTGAATGACTAACTAGTTATTAAAATTTAGGCGGGAAAATTTTTGTTTTGTTTTGACAAAAAAAAAAAAATGCTCGATGACGTGTGAAAGATTTAATTAAAGTAAGCTTATTTGTATTAGGTTATGTTTAAATAATATGTAAAAAATATTAACGAAATGAGAAAGTGGTTTCGCTCACCTAAAAAACAGACATAGGAATGCTCGCAAAATATTTTGTACGGTGAACGGATGTAAACATAGCAAATCTGGGGGCTTTGCCAAGTCAAGTTTTCAGGGTCGCGAGCGCTTCGGCTTTGGTGAAATTGTTCCTCATACGTAAATATGTGCTAAAAATATTCTAAATAAATGAAGTTAAAACATTTATCACGTGCTAAGTGAAGGCGCCACTCACCTTTCTGTCACTGGCACCGCCTTCGACTTCAACTCGTAGTACATGAAGTCCTGATGCTGTGCCGCAGGCATCTCATCCAAGATGTGGTCAGCATGATAGTCGTTTGACAAGAAGGAGGCGAGATCGAATCCCATATCGATACCGGATTCATCCATTTTATTCCAAATGCACTAACACAAACTATTCCACTGTTATCGTATGTTACATAAAAATATTAGAGATCCATATTTAGAAAACAAAACGTGGCTGTTTATATGCGAATAGGATGGGTATCTTAACAGCATCCATCCTCCCAGCTGTCTACTTGTTGCTATTGTTGATTGCTTTACTAGCATAGACATAAGAATCTCATATTAGTATTCATTACGCTACTAAATTACATAGGTTTCATTAGTTTGAGCAACAGATGGCAATGATCTACTATCTAATATTGCCGTGTTATTCTAGACTAAGTTTTTTTTATAATGGCAATCTTATAGAGTTTTTAATATGAAGCTAACTTTTTTAAAAACCAGTTATCTTTTTCGTTCCACTTACTAATTGACAAAATATGTTGCTATTTAGCCTTGAATAAAACATTTTCGTTAAAATTTTAAACTTGTACATGATTCGACTGGTTCAATTTCAATTTGATATAGTAACACTGAAATCACCTGCAGAAACAACGTTCAAAAACATAGATTAGTTTCAATGATTGAGCGTTTTGGACTTAAAATTTCTCGAATTCAAGCTTACTCATATTTTTATCTTTGTTCAAAAAATAGTAGAAGTTGTAATAAAAAAAACAGTTGAATTGTTTTTCCAGTGTGGTTTGATATTTAATTTAGAATAAAATATGAAACAATTAAGGTATATTCAAAAACTCGCATAATATTTTTTTCCTGTGGTGCGAGTGATTTACGTTTATGGTAATAAATCTTACTTTTTTTAGTCTACTACCGGTGTAGCGAAGCGTCTTGTTTTATAATTTTTGTTTTAATAACAAATTAAATAAACACATATTAAGAATTAAAAAATGTCGAAGGCTCATCCTCCTGAATTAAAGAAGTAAGCAAACCTTTGAGATTATTGCTTAGTAATTTGGCGGTTGGAACGTACGAAGCTAACCTCAAAATTCTTGTCATTTTCTTATCTATATCTGTAACTTTTAATTGATAAATTCTTTTCGTTAATGTTTTAATGTATTTGATTAGGTTCATGGACAAGAAATTGTCAATCAAGTTGAATGCAGGTCGTGCAGTTACTGGTGTACTTCGTGGATTTGATCCCTTCATGAACCTGGTTTTAGATGAATCTGTAGAAGAATGTAAAGATGGACAAAGGAATAACATCGGAATGGTTGTAAGTATTCAATTATGTTTTGTACTATTATTTTTTTTGTATTAACATTCCGGTGAAAATCATTTGTTGACTAAACATCTTTTCATAGTTTTACCAATCAGTTTTTAACACCATATATCTATATAACAGCATTTGTGATTAATTGTTGATCTAAAAGGTTCTATAATTTTGGACTTACTATAAGCTCTACTAATATTTAGATTGCAGTTACTATAGACAAAGATCTGTAGACTCTTGTATTATACACCCACTAGTTTTGTTAGCCTAATGCAAAATGTACATTACTGATAACATCTCACTAATTACATAAACCCAATGAAACAGCTAACACTCATCTTACATTAAATCCGGTGTTGGCAAGACTGGTTAGGAGTTATCGAGAATGGCTCAATAGATCTTGAGTAAATTTTGCCATAGACATTGAACATAGACTGGAAGACTACTTATTTTTTATTTTATTTCCTCATAGCATTCAAAAGTCACACTAGAGTAAAGAGAAGAGGCTTAAAATGTGTTAATAGTTAATAATAAGTATAAAAATAATTTTTATAATTGTTTCAGGTCATCAGAGGGAACAGCATTATAATGTTAGAATCCCTCGATAGAATATAGTGCTAATGTAATTCCACTTAATTAAGTTAGTATAAGGTGTTCAACTATAACTAAAGATTTAAAAAAATGTGTAGTTTTACACATTGTAATTTAAACAGAAGAAAAATGCAAGATACAGTGTCAATTTCAAGTGAAACAAAATGTTTAAGGGACAGATAATCTCTAGACAAAAGCACCTAAAAACTCAAACTACAGTTTTTGATTTCAATTAAATAAGCTTTCTAAGATTGGTCTTTGTTTAATTCAATCCTTTTCTCATCTCCTCTCCCTATTTATTTTGTCGTGACAGTTTTTGTTTATGTTTACCATATGTTGTAATTGTAGTTGGTAAGAAGAATCCTTATATTTACACCAGTTTGTTTCAATTTATGAATAAATACGAACTGATCCAAATTTAGTTTGCGAAATTCTACGTGAGCTATAATTGATGAAAAATGTTCAGTAGTAAAGGACTTCATATTAGTTGATATCAGAAGCAGAAAAGGTTGCGTTGCATTAAATCTGGCTTTGGCCTTTGCAATAGACTACAAAAATCTCTATATTCTCTATGGATTTGTGGTTAGATTTTGTCACTGTCAAGTGTCACTTGAACTGTTTTTGTCGAATTGTCATTTCGGTTATTTCCTTGACACACATTCTCAGCTTGGGTGTTATCAAAACTTTTTGCAAACAAAAACAAATATACAATATGATTAAAAATTAACAGTGTTGGTTTTCGATTTGACGATACGTTTGTTATCTCTTTAATACGGTGAGTTTCTTCAATTTGATACAACAAAGGCATTTGCATAGGCAGGATGTTTGACGCATTTTAGAAGTGGGAAGCATAACATTGTCGATATAGCTTTGCTGTTTTTCATTGTTAGAACGCTTAGCCGTGAATATGGAGGCCAGTATTACACAATAGGAAATCGAGTTTAGTTAGTTAGAGTTTAGACTTATAAATTTGTGCATTGTTATTTCTTGACAACAGGGGGATCAGGACATTGGTATAAAAGTAATTAAAGCATCTGGGGGATCTCATCGTATTGTAATTCTCTTAATTTCTTCCATATAGGGTGATTATTTCTTATTCTATATATTAGTATGGTGTTACTGTCCTGAACTTAAGTCCAGACTGGATACCCTATATCCCAATTATTCCGGAAAAACTCTTTCATTTTTGTACAAAGATATATAACAAAAAATCAATGCAAAAGTTTGGTTTATTGTCAAAACTCCAAAATAGATTAGGATGGAATTTGGAATAAAGATAGATTACAACCTGGAACCAATCCTAGAGTACTAATTATGTTTATTTATAATTTTGTGCGGTACTAACAGGTGACTTTAATTTGGAAAGGTAAAAAGTGAAATCAGGAGAACCGTTGCTTAGTTAAGCTAATTACTTTCCTAAATAATCCTAATTTCATTGTAAAAAAAAGTGTTGTATGTGGTTTTGTTCTTATACAGTTTTTGTGGTTGTGAGTCATAGCTGCATTGTGATAACAGACTTATTATTAGATCAAATGACATCATACATGAAATTAAACATGGTCAGGTTTAAATTTCATGTTTAGATTCATATTATATTGATTAAATTGTTTTTATAGTTATATTAATATTTTTATATGCAATTAATAATTTGATAGTCCATGACTTTTTCACACAAGGCAAAAAACAGTAATCTTTGTATTAAATTTCATCCAACTTAATAGCTATTTTGTATGTACCTTGAAACAAACATCCATTGATTCAGCCAAATTCACTCATTTATAATATTAGTATGCTATTTATTATATTGCCCACTGCTGGGTGTATCTTGTGTGATATTACCTCTCCTAGAGATTGCTACAATCAGTCCTTGCCCTCATCCAGTATATTCCCACAACCTTGACCACACTACGTCAACCTGTCAATATATATTGTAAAATAATGAATTGTAATTTAAACTATTAATTCATTTGAAGACATTTCACTATACTACTTATAAAATAGCTTAACTCACATGCAAATCTGTGTGAACTAGTCGGTACCGACAGAGATTTGCACGTGAGTTAAGCCATTTTTATAAGTAGTATAGGTTGTAATTTATGTAAGCATAGTAAATCTGATATGACGTAAATAAGTGTTGGAAGTAATTTGATACAATTATAATATTACTTCCTCTCAGTAACATTGAAGTTGTGATACAAAGCAGTTTAGTTATGGGAGATATATTTTTGAGTAAGTTGTTTTAGTTTGTTTGTGTAATTTTGAAGCATACATAGTCGGTAAATCCCATTTAATATAATACTGACAACTGATAAGGTATTTTGTGTAGTAAAACTGTATCGGAAATATGGGAAGTGTGGTCATAGTTATATATAGTAAATTTGTTGTTAGTATTTTACAACTAAATAATAGTTTCCACAACTTCAAGTCTCACGCGTATTTACTAGAGTACTCCATACAGTACAGCTCTCCGGAGAATTTAACCTCTATACCATATTCCAATCCAATAACTTAATTATTGTTTCATTATTTATGCTTTCGATTCAGGTATATAATTGGTTGTAATATTTAGGTAAATAAAGACTTTAAAAAATCCATCTTGAGGTAAGATCTCCAGTTAGTTAAATGAAATGTAAAGAACATAAGCAAAAATAACTTTTAGTCATATCCAATATACTTTTGTCTCCACAGTGACGAAGCCAGCGGCCATGGCGGATACACTAGACCCACTATCTCCAAGTATCAACAGTCCCCGAGTGCCGGGGCTCATGCACAAGCTCAGGATGTGGTTTGGCAGATCACCTCCTCCGAGACCACCAGGTGAAGGTGTGATGTGCAACATTATAAAAAAAACTAACAATGAGTTTAAAATACCTTACCGCCGGGCAGATTATTCTAGTAAGGCATTGGACGCAGGGCACGGTCAGGGTTTACTGTAATGCAGAGTTTCCCAACCTTTGTACCTTGCCCCACTTAAACATTTTTTTAATTTTTATGCCCCCATACACTAAAATTGATTTGCTAACTTAAGAAACTGATAGATTTAAGGAAGAAATCACTATGAAATTGTTATAAAAATACAATAATTAAAATTTCACAAATGTTAAAAGCGTGTCAAGTCCATTTTTTATTGCATTCCTGCAGGTCCACGTTGGCAAACACCCGTGTACTATCTGACAAAAGTTTTAATAATTGTATTGTTTCTACATTGTACATCTGTTTGTTTATAATTACCTTTTTATCATGAACTTGACACGTTAACGCAATAATTGCACTCAAGTACGCCAAGGTCTTCGAGGCAGTGCACTTGTAATCAGTGTGCTCTTGCCAGTGATTGAGACCAGTCATGTCTGAGAAGACAGGTTTGTTTGTGTTCAAAATATTTTTTTTTAAATAATTTATATTAACATTATTATATTTTAAAGTGGTATAAGACATGTTTATTCGTAAAAAAAATTTTCTTTAATATGTTAATGTAAGTTATTGTTTGGATTCACTAAAGTAAATATTAAAAATTAACTTAAAATTATTTCAAAGGACAGCGACGCATAGGTACGTGTAAAGCGCGAAGTCCCGAACTGTCAAAATAACATTTTATATAAAATGGTGACGACCAATGATCTGGTCAAGTTTGCGGGAGTGTACTGGATGAGGCCGAGGACCGATCGTTGCGATCGTTGGGGGAGGCCTACGCCCAGCAGTGGGTGACGAGTGGTTGATACGATGATGATGATATATTTTGATATCCATATCGTTTTATTAAAAAAAAAAGTAAAGACTACAATATATTTTTTATCGATAGATAGAAGGTTTTTTTGATCTTAATAAATTTAAATTTTATTTCAGGATATGTGGAATTTGGTGAATTCCGGACAGAGGCGCCCGGAGTGAAGAAAGTGGGCACATTTGCGGGTGTCTTCTGCCCAGTTGTTCTGTCCATGTTCAGTGCTCTGGTCTTCATTAGAATGGGTGAGTCAGTAACTATTATATGACTGAATAACAAAAATATAAAATTTTATCTACTACTAATTAAAATAAATTTTGTTTGTTTTTAATAGATAACATTGGTGTTGTAGAAATAATGTTGTTTAATAATAATAGTCATTGTATTATGTTGACTATAATTTATAATGTTTATTGGGTTCGCTTCCAAATAACAAAGTTAGTCACATTTTTACTTTCATCATCATCATCAGCACTATACGTCCCCACCGAGGGCAGAGCCTACCCTATTATTAGGGATGACTAGGCCGTAGTCAACCACGCTGGCCCAGTGCGTGTTGGTTGACTTCACACATATTTTTGAATTTCTTCGCCGATATGTGCAGCATCACGATGTTTTCCTTCACCGTGAAAGCGTCGGATAATGTACATACACTGTAACCTAGCACAAGCCTAGAACTTAGTTGGAGTGTAAGAAATATTAGTAAATTAACATAAATTTTGCTAATGTTTTAAAAAATCAACATCTAAGCTCAAATTGGTATAATATACATTGACTGACTTTTGTAAACGATTTATGTATTATTTCCTCTATGACACCGTGATTATAGAATTAGCAATTGTAGTGAAATGATTTCATCATCATCATTATCAGGCTAATGTAGTCCACTGCTGGACGTAGGCCTCCCCCAACGATTGCCACGGAAATGAAATGAACGGATTGAAATGGTTTAATCATTGATAATTTGTAGGTTACCTGGTGGGCAACGCTGGTCTGCTGGTGACGCTGGGTCAATTTGCACTTGCTTATCTCATCGTCATCTTCACGGTGACTTCAATATGTGCGATATCCACCAATGGAGCGGTCGAAGGAGGAGGTGTTTACTGTATCCTTTTTTCATCAGCCCTTGTCTGCCCACTGTTGGACATAGGCCTTTACCAATGCCTTCCACAGTATGCGGTCCTCGCGTCTTCCGTCTCACAACATTGACATTGAGATGCGCCAATAGCCCAATTAAGGGTACGGATGTCCAAACACGTGGTCGGGAGTTCGAATACCGCCAGTCTTCTATTGTAAATCATATCCTAATAAACCTAGAGCTTAGTTAGAGTACAAGAAATATGAGTAAGTCAATAAAAAGTAGATATTTTATAAGTAAAAAAAATATAACTCACACTATTAATACAGATGGGTAGACAGTAATGTTGGCATAAAATTCTATAAAGTTTTTTTGGTCACTAACAAGAATTTTGTACATTTTTTTTTACATTATTCCTTTTATGTAAAAAAAGTCCTTTGAAATTGTAGCACCTAACGATTAAAGCGCCGGATTACCCATCTAGCGGTCGTGAGTTCGATTCCCGCCATTGGACTACTGCCGTGAATCATATCCTAAAACAAGCTTATTCAAGTTCACTTGGAATGGTTACAAATAATATTAGTAAATCAAATTACATGTATGGCCTTAACGTAAAATCAGTCATGATCAGTAGGACATTAGGTCCAGAATTCGGTGGCGCTATCGGAACCCTGTTCTTCTTCGCCAACGTGGTGTCCAGCGCGCTGTGCATATCTGCCTGCACTGAAGCCTTGGTGGAGAACTTTGGAGCTAACGGTGAGTTTGACTTTGAAGTATTTGTTGGCGGAATGTGGAATGTCCGATGTAACGATGGTATGGAGATTCGATCCCGATTCAGAAAGATTGGTACTTGCGATTGCTTCTGCACTTACGGTTCCGATAAATATCTTTGAAAGAATGAAAGTTGGAATGCGCCAAATTATTCGTTTAAGATGGAAATAGTTTGTTTACTAAACGCATTTTTGATGACATATATGTACAATTAGCAGAAAAGGTAATGGTTTCCTTAGAAAGCAAAGCTTCGCAGTTAAAACAAACTTCAGCATTATAATATCGAAATATTGCCCTTTATCATCATCATCATTTTGTCTCCGCTTCCGATTCCTATATCCGTTTCTTCGTTGGTCCGATCTACCATTACTAAAATCGAAGGTTACCTGATCGGGGCGAGCGGCGGCGGTCTGCCCACGAGCTGGTGGTTCAGCTTCCTTTATCGGTCAGTGCTGAACGCGCTGGGGCTGGCGGTGTCCTTAGCTGGCGCGTCGCTCTTCGCGCGCACCAGCCTCGCCATCTGGCTGACCGTGCTCGTCTGTCTAGCCAGCGCGTTCGTCAGCTTCTTTGTTACCAGCCCGGGAATGGTGAGTCCGTACACTTTTCATTTAGGATCAAGTCCTGTCGTTAAGCATAACGGAAACTCATACAAACCCATACATTCAAATAAAACTTGTAGTAATGAATAAGGTCGTTCATCAATTTGAAAAGATTCCACCTTATTCATACAAGGAAATTTTCTTTTTTTATAATAGGATTGCCAATGTTTGCTAGTTTCACCGTGTTTGGGGTAGCCGGCAGAGGGCGTTAGAGGTGCACGCTTAGAAGTAGCTAAGTTGAAAGGCTTCCTCAGGAGCCTCGGCTTGGACTGTTAATTTAAGTAAATTCCTTTAAACTAGATCCCATTTTAACTAGATAGGAGGGAGGGGGAGGGTACTAAAAAGATAGAAAGATCTTTGCAACTCTTGGTTCTTTATTATTAGAGTTAGAGATAGTAGTATAATTTTCAACTCCAGATAGACAAGCCGGATACGAACGAGCTGGTGAACACCACATCGTTCCACTACACCGGCCTGTCCAAGGAGACGCTCTACAGCAACATATATGCGGAGTACGGCCGGGACTACAGCACCAGCGCCGGAGACAGGGTTGACTTCGCCTCCGTCTTCGGAGTCCTCTTCACTGGGGTGACGGGGGTGATGGCGGGAGCTAATATGAGTGGTGAGAACTTATTTCATGAACTACTGCTGACGTAGTCGTCATCGAGACCCCCCATGTCATCAAAAATAAGCAAAACAAAGATCCCCTTGCCCCTCTATAGTTGTTAAGTTAATACTTGAACGGCCTCATATTACGCATAACTAGGCCATAGTATATCACCTCTGTCTACCTCAGGTGAGTTAAAGCAGCCGTCGCGCAGCATTCCAGCAGGCACGCTGTGGGCACTGCTGTTCACCGCACTGTGCTACGCCGCGCTGACTCTGCTGTCAGCCGCGACCTGCTCAAGGGACCTGTTGCAGAATAACTACGTCTATCTGTTGCCGATCAATGTGTGGCCGCCGTTTATTGCTGTTGGTAAGAAATAAATATATATTTATAAAAGAGGTTGCCGGTGTCAGTGTTACCATCTAAATACGATGATTTTAGGACTAGTGAATAGGCACTTACTAACATCTTAGGACAAGTCTCTTAACATCATGGACCGTGGTCTATGGTACTCTCGCATATATTAGCTACATTACAGTAAAAGTCCCGTCAAAATCGGTCCAGCCGTTTCGGAGATTATTCGGAACAAACGGACAGACAAACCGACAAAGAGAAACTTAAAAAAATTAAGTTTCATTCGCAAAATATGATTTTTTTCGATATTACAACACTCCTATTGTATAAATATAGGTTAAAAAATATTTATATATTATTCGTTTAAAGGTATGTTACTGGCAACATTTTCCGCTGGACTGTCAAACTTGATCGGCGCGTCCAGAGTATTAGAGGCGTTGGCCAAGGATGACATATACGGTAAGATTGTTTTATAAAACCACAAATTTATTCAACCCGGTCAACATAAGAGATGCTGCACGCCTTTTACAAGATCAAATAAATTTCATCATCATCAGCTCACTATAAGTTCCCACTCGGTGTCTACCCTATTAGGGGTGACTGAGCCATGGTCAACGTTGGCTCAGTGCATGGACTTCACACATATCTTTGAATTACTTCGTCGATATGTGCATCACGATTTTTTCCTTCACCGTAAGAACGTCGGATGTAAACCTCAACTGGACAATTCTGAACCTGGACAATTTCGAATGCGGTCCGGTGAAGCGTCTAACAACTGTGCCACCGACGCTCTATATACGCAAGAAAACTTGTAGCTATAATTAAATATAACAACACTATTAATAAAAACGGCTTAACTCACGTGTAGATCGGTGTAGGTACCGACTAATTTCGGACTCGTCGGGAGTCCTTCATCAGGGTGAGTGAACTTTAGGGCTGTACTCGCGGTCGCGGCGCGCCTGGCACTGTGCGCTTTTAGTTTAGTGAAATGTCTCACGAAAGTTTTAATAGTTTAATAACAACACAGTATTTTAATATTTAAAGGTTTTCTACTGCGGCCCATGGTGTCGCGTAGTGGCAACCCTGTGGTGGCAGTGGTGACGTCATGGCTGCTCGTGCAAGTTGGCATCATGGCGGGCTCCTTGAATGCCATCGCTCAAGTCGGTATACAGATTAAAAGATTTTTTTTTATGTGAAATGTTCTTCTATACATTTGTTTATGGACACAAGAAATATATCCATGTATTTGACGAGTACGATAGGAAGACTCTTGCCAAGGTGAGATTGATTTGACAATTATAATTTTTTTTTATGTTTCCAGGTAAATTCAGTACTATTCATAACAAGCTACTTCGCCATCAATCTAGCCTGTCTCGGTCTTGATCTGGCCTCGGCTCCTAATTTCAGGTAAATTTTATAGACTAGATACAGTTCGATTCTGCCATGTCACCATAGTTCAGCAACGCTCAATGCCTTAATACCATTGGACTGAGTAATATCTTGTCATATGTATTTTTGTACAAAATTAATTATGGTAACACCTCCCGTTATCACCTGAGGTCATAGACTTCACATGATGAGTCACAGCAACAATTCTTCATCGCAAGAGACTGGCCGTGGCCATCATGTATCAGTGACCAGCTCCGCAAGCTCCCAATCTTGATGGACATTGGAATCAACCAAATGTACTGCCCCGCCCCCAACCTTTTAAGCCCTGCCCCCATCTCTGTAAGCCCCGCCCTACCTAATATGTTCATCGCAACAACTCGTACGATGTTCTGAGCTTATAAAATAATTGAAACATACTATACTAATAGTATTTTCTATTTTTTTTTAATTCTTACTATTACTGTTATTTCTATATTAAAAATAGGAATTACTGTCTTTCACACGTTTATTGAGTTATTAATTTAGATGGTCTTTATTTGTTACCAGGCCGTCGTTCAAGTATTTCTCGTGGGTGACAGCACTGCTGGGTATGCTGGGCAGCGCGGGGCTGGTGTTCGCGCTTCGGCCGGCGTACGCCACGGGCGCGGCGCTGGCCTGCACCGCGCTCGTGCTGGCGCTGCACCTCCTCTCCCCCGCAGCCGCTGACCCCAAGTGGGGCAGTCTCAGTCAGGCCCTAATATTCCACCAGGTATAATACTATTCGAATAAAGGGCGCCATATTGCTTTGATACTCTGCGCTGTTTTGTATTACAATAATAACATAATCAGTCGTAATAACCGATAGTCTTCCATTTTTTTTAAAAACATATATACATGACGTTCAAATTCTATTGATTTGGTCGCCTTAACTGATGTAATGTAATATTTTGGCGGCGTTGCCACCACATCGGCACAAATAAAATAAATAAAAAAAAACATTAAAAGAATATATATGTTAAATATTTATAGTATGTTATAGTCCTAGAAATAGACATATATGAAATTCAGGAACTCAGAACTGAGTAGAGCAAAAAAGAGTACTGACCGCGAGTCTGTAGACGCATTTAAATTATTTAAAAATATATGTATGTATTTATATTGTGGCGGTTAACCTTGTGTGCCCGCCTTCATCCCTATAAACCCCGCCCCTATATCTATAAGCCCCGCCCTCATCCGTATAAACTCCGCCGCATTTATAATGTGCTCATTGACTCGTACGATGTTCCGAGTCGCTAAAATAATTTAATATTATTGTATTTTTTTTTATTGATTAGTGTTCATCACCATATCAGAATGTTTAATCATCCAGTGTTGTGTCAGGTTCGCAAGTACCTGTTGCTGCTGGACCCGCGCCGCGAGCACGTCAAGTTCTGGCGGCCGCAGATGCTGCTGCTGGTCAGCTCGCCCCGGCACGCCGCGCCGCTCATTGACTTCGTGAACGACCAGAAGAAGGTGAGGATTACATTATTCTCAGACTTTGTATACTATATCCCGGGAGGTGTTTCTGTGAATACTTTAAAAAAATATTGGCAGAATTTTGTTAATTAACTAATATACGTTTCACCACTCCAATTAAGCTTGTGCTAGGATATGGTTCACAATAGTCGAATGGCGGGATTCGAACTCTTGACTACATGATCGGAATTCCGTACCCTTAACCAATAGGCGGCTATTGGCAGTTTTTGAATCATTGGTTATGTTTTCAGGGTGGTTTGTTCGTGATCGGCCACGTGCGTGTGGGCGAGCTGGACGGCAGCGGCGACCCGCTGGCCGAGGAGCACAAGTACTGGCTCAAGCTCATCGACCACTTGAAGGTAGGACTTGAAACAATGTACATACGGAGTATTATATTGTTGTACAATATATACTTCTATATTGTTATATAAAGCAGTGGTTGTCAATTTTCTATCCAAGGGCCAAGCACAATGTGAGGAATCACTGCGGGCCGCACGTTCGTGCACTAAGTAGTTGAAACAACCTGTCTGTTTAATTTTTTTTTTGAGTTGTAAGTTTTTAAAAAAAGTACGTTTTATATTTATAAAAAAATGAAAATAATTGTTTCTAATTAAGGTTTTATTGTTCGCAATATGTATATGATATTATGAAAGGAATGTTAGTGGTTCACACAAATGTTTATCTTGGATGAGAATCGATCCCACGTACACGCTTATAAGTCTGTTAAAACAACATATTCGATGTTAATTCAACATATAAAAGGTTCGCGAACCGTACAAATATATGTCGCATGCGGTACGCGGGCCGCGGTTTAACGACCACTGATATAAAGCGTGAACTTGTTAACCACGGCTCAGATTTGAATAATTATTTTTGTAAATACAAGATCTACACTTAAGATAGGTTTTAGGCTGTATAATATTTTATATGTAGGTTCGTGAAAAAAATCTGAAATTTTCCGAAATGTACCTTAGTCTCAGTCTACATGGGAACAGCTAGTATGTTATAGTTTCGGTCTAATAAAAAAAACTCAATTAACATAAAAAATCGTCAGGTGAAAGCGTTCGTGGAGTTGTGTCTAGCGCGGTGCGTGCGCGAGGGCGCGGCGCAGCTGACGCGGCTGGCGGGGCTCGGCGCCATGAAGCCGGACACCGTGCTGCTCGGCTTCCGCGACGACCACCCTCATAAGGACTTCTTTAGAGAGTGAGTGGATACCAAAGACAATAGACAGGAAGATAGTTTCGCTAGATCGAGATAGCATAGTCGTTGGATGCAGAAAGCGGAGGACCGCATACTACAGAAGGCATTTGGAAAGGCCTTTGTCCAACAGTGGGCAGACAAGGGCTGAACATGATGATGATGAGATAGCTTATCTAGAGAGACTTCAAATAGTATTGTTTTAAATAAATGTTGTCCAGTTCACTTAGAAGTGTTTGATGGGTACTTAAAAATTAGCTTCCCTCCCTTAGTGACTATTACTGAGTGGTAGTTACCATGGCAACGATACGATTTTCTCTGATATAAGTTTTACTAGCATATAATCATATGATCGATATTACTGGGGGCACGGCCATGCCCCTTGACTATATTGTAACAATAAGCCTTAGTCAACCACACTAGCGTAGTTTGGGCACTGTCGCGCTCCCAAATCTTAATATTAACTTAAAAGTACAATTATTTTTAACCTTCCCCAGTCCGCAGTCTCCGTACAAGACGTGCGAGTTCGAGCTGGAGGGCGGGGAGCAGGTGTTCCCGTGGGGCGGGGCGCAGGCACGCCCCTCGGCGGCCGAGTACGTGCGCGTAGTGCGCGACGTGCTGTGCGTCGGCAAGAACGTGTGTCTGTGTCGGCACTTCCATATGCTGGACATGAAGGCTGTTGAACGGTGAGATCTAATATAATACGGGTTTTAATTGAAGCGCCAACAGCCTAATGGTCACGGATTTTCGACCACGTGAACGATAATTAAAATTCCGTTGGATTATTGAAGACGATATTTTAATAAGCCTAGAATACAAGAAATTTTAGTATATTAACAAAAGATTACTATTAAAAAAAAAGTAAATTTGAATTTAAATAAAATATAAAAAATGTTACTATTGTTGGCACCGAGAAGAAACAAAGGCTGAAACAAAACAATTAATTATTAATTACACTGGGCTGCAGGCTCAGTGCATACGGAGCTGGTTCAGCCTGGCCTGGAAGGCGCCCATCACCTCCATCCATCAAATGTTTTACAGGAGGTCAAGCCACCTGAAGTACATAGACGTGTGGCTGGTGGAGCCGTGGCGCGCGTCGTGCGAAGACGCGTTCACCGTGCGCGCGCTGTTCGCGCTGCAGCTGGCGGCCGTGGTGCGCTCGGCACGCGGCTGGCAGCACCTGCGCCTGCGCGTGCACCACGCGCCGCCCACCACAGGTAACGACCAAGGAGCCCCAATGTCCTATGTATTTTAAACTTGATAAATGGTTCAAGTAACAAAATTAATTGTTAAACGTTTTTATTAAACTAGAACCTTAACAGACATCAAAAAACGCCATTTTTACAGATAGATAATTAACAAGATAGTGTATTGTTAAACAGCGTTCAGTGTTTTCCGATTGTAAATTAATATTTAAAGCGCCAATAGCTCAATAGTAAAGGGTACGAACTACAGATCTTGCGGTCGTGGGTTCGAATCCCTCCATTCGATTACTGTCGTTAATCATAACCTAACACAAGCTTTTTAAATATTTTTAGCTTACCGGAATGATTACAATAAATATTATTATTATAAAAATTAAGAAAATCTGCTAGTATTTTATACAAAAACAATATTAACTATAATTCGTGGCTATGTGACTTTTTCACTCAATTTGAAACCTTCTCCCCATAGTGATGAGTATATGTTGTGATGTAGGTGTGATGGTTGCAGAGGGAGGCATGTCGTGGTGCGCGACGCCGGCGGCGGCGCCCGGCCTGCCCGCGCTGGCCGCGCCCGGCCGCCCCGTGCACGAGCGCCTGGAGCACCTGCTGACCCTGCTGAGGATAGATGCTTCCATACACTGCGTGAGTACTTCGTCTATATATTTAGAATTAATATATAACAATACCGGTTCATCATCATTATCATCATCATCAGCTCTTGTGAGCCAATTGGACATAGACTTTTTCCAATGCCTTCAACAATAGGCTGTCCACCGCGCTTCGCATCCAACGATTTCCAGCCTGTTGCTGCTGCATCAAAACTTCATCCTGCTTCATCTTTATTTGCAGGCGTCAGACTGGCCCGCGCTGGAGGAGTCAGGTCGGTGGCAGGACAGCTCCGACGAGAACGGCGTCCTCAACAGGATACCTATGAGCTATTTGCACAAGTAAGAATTTAGTATACATTTTCGAGTTATTTAGCAGTTGTGGTGTTACCAGTGGAAGGTCACACGGCTTAATAACCAGAGCCAATGCCTCCCACGGTATGCGTCCTCCGATATTATAATATGTTTTTTGTGTTAAGGGTGAACAGGGTGATGGCGTCTCGCTGCGCGGAGGGCACGGCGGTCACGTTCGTACAGCTGCCGGCGCCGCCCGCGCTGCCGCCGCACCCGACCAGCGCTGACGAGCCCATCTGCCAGCAGTATCTTAAGGTATTGACAGGAATTCTAATAACCAAAAAAATAAATAACATGTACTTCTAGATTATGTATATTCTAGATTTCTGTCAAATTTCAGCGAGATTCGTTGAGTTGTTCTGGAGATATGAAAATTCATAAAACTTTCAACTAAATAGAAATTAACCTCACGGCTCGATATAAGACCATTTACATACCTGGACCGATTTGTTGCTTGACGACTAAAAAAAATGTTCAACAGCGCCATCTAGTGGCATTAGTGAACAATAATATTAATGTCGCCACAAGAGACAAAATTTAAGTAGCAGTAATTCTGTGTTTAAACGAAGGGAAGGAAAACCGAAGTCGCGAGGTCTCTTTAAAAGAAGGGAAAACACTCTGCATCCTCTTCCCTGTACACTTATTGTCAGCATCGACAAATTGGAGATGTCTGGGCAGTCTCTATTTTAGTGAAATCAACCGGTTGCTATGAAAAAATACCTTACATTTATTTTATATGTATTCAAATGTTTTAATTGTTAACAGGTGTTGGACGAACTCACAAAGGATTTATCACCGACTATACTTGTGAGAGGACTCAAATCTGTAACATCGACTACCTTGTAGATTTTAAAATAGAATAAATTAATTTACTTCAATAACTTGCTCAACAGATCTATTGAGTATACTACTTATAAAACGGCTTAACTCACGTGCAACTCGGTGTCAGTACCGACTAGTTTCGAGCCCATCGGGGGCTCATCTTCATGGTGAGTGGGAACGGTACTATCGCGCGTTCGCGGCCCGTCGCTCACTGTTTTAATAGTTTAACATGTAATTCGCTACATTGAAGGCGTCGTAATTTTTCAGATGGAAAACATACTCGAATAACAATAAAAGGAACAAATAAATCATAGAACATCTTTCGCGTCGTCCGAACTCTTACAAAAGGATAACAGTCTACAAATCAATTGTGACCGCATCGCTACATCAAAGGCACTACGACAAATTTATGATCGCCACGTAACTATTACTAGTTCGTAAATCACGTAAAATGGAATTACGATGGGTCGCTGGGATCGCTACAAATTTCCTACAATTCAAACTATCCAATAAAACATTTTGGTCGATCCTTGAAACGGTAGTCTAGATTTAAAAAAAAACCTGGAGACATTTTAGAGGTAAATAAAAACAATACCGTATTAATTAAGAATTTAATAAAATTACTGGTCGCTTATTATTCGAAATTCGAATATAATTTATAACCAATTTCATTTTTTTAATAGCTTTCTGTACCTCTCTACATGAATTTTCCGTTTTCGTTCATAAGTATCCGAGATATATTAAAAAAATGGTATAAAGTTGTCGCTTAATGTATTAAAAGAAAATTTAATTCATAAAATTACACATAAATTAATTGAAAACGATTTTAGTAACATGAATAGCAGTAGATTTTTGACCTTTAAATTGATGTAATCACTAACTTAGTAAGAGTGCCTACAGCATCTAGTAAACATAAATTAACTTTTACAATTGGATAATTTCAAGTAAAGCTACTGAATATGTTGTAGAGAAAGTTTGTAACACATACAAGTGAAGTAGAAACTTCTATGACTAACATAAACCATACTGTTAAAACGTTTAGTTCTGGTTATTACGCTGCGAAATTGCTGGTTTGTTCTGCGACATGGTTAACATTGCGAGATCAAATAACATAGAATACCTCGTCAATAGTGATATGGTCAAACAAATATACGCATTTTTTAAAATCTTACTATTATAAATAGGAAAAAATTGGTGAATGGATGTTAACAAGCGTCTTCAGAGCTTCTGATCTGATTGTTATTTGGAAATGAACAGACTAGACGAGTCAGTTTTTATTTAATTAAACACAAATGAAGTCGAGTACGACAGCCAGTTTGGGTATAAACAAGCGCGACTTTTAATTTGAACTATAGAGCTTTATTAGTATAATTCTAAAATATACCTAAAATAACTTTAAAGACAGAAATATGTGACCTAAGGAATATAACTGATATTTTTGAAGATAATGCAGGGCTAGTTGCAGTACAACAAAGGAGGCCTGGTCTTGGCAGATGTTTGAGTCGTGCCCGCTCGTCTTAAATGCAGTGGTGAATTTTATACTAAAACTGGAATAATCGCCGTGAGAGTGCGCTTCCGTGTTGCCGGACTGGTTCTCGGTGGTAATAAAAATATTAGAGGTAACAATGAAACGGAGCGGCAGAATTCATGAGAAACACATGAGAGTGTTCAAAGAAGTTTTTATTGAAACAAAAGCCGTACGTTTTGTAGAAGAATGACCTTGAATTAACATACTGGCTGGCAATTCCGTCCGCACGGAAATAAAAATAAATAAACAGTAGCCAATGTGCTAATCCAAACTAATCTATCATTATTCAAAATATCATCTAGATGTGTTTCGACGTTCTAGAGATACGTATTCACAAAAACCCATCAAAACTTTAGTGAGATTATGGTCACGTGACAAAAGCTGAAATATAATGAATAATAAAAGTTTCTAAACGCTTAATACTACTATTAAATTTTACGGGTATTAAATTATTAGATATACATTTGTTAGTAACCTCGTTGTGATACAGGTCGCCCGGCTGGGGCAGCACCCTTGCCGATCTTTCACAATGTGAGAATAAGTTTGGATACAAACTGACGTCTGTCAATCACGTTCAAGGTGAAAACTGCGGAGTTGAATGCGTCGCGAATTGAAAGAGAAACTGTAATGGCTCGAGTTTGATAACGATCGCGCGACGGTATCGAATTTCTTAAGTTCTTTTTTTTTTTACAATAACAATTCTGTTTCGTTTTGATTATATGAGTACGCTGCCTTACGACTTTTTAATCATTTGTGATAACATGAAAGTTGACATGGGATTTTTAATGTGTTTTTTAGCTGCCGATGCCGTCATTTAAAACATATTGTGATCAGGCTTATTCTGTAAATTCTAAGACATTATTTTTTGTATATTTCTAAACTGAGGAAACCGAAAGAGATGGATAATGTAAAACAATTAAGAACAGTCCAACATTTGCCCTCCTAGTACTGAACAAGTTAAACGTAAGATTTTTTCATGTTTCTAGTAAGAAATGTTATATAAATAAAATATAAGTCGTTATAATATCCCCATTGTCAATATTTTATTGCATTTACACAAGAAATATTTAAAAATATAATTTTAAAGTGTATCAGAGATAATTGAATACCACAAAAGTTCCCCAAAAATACGAATCTTAGGGTTTACTTCGAACGCTATTCTTCAACATGTAATGCCAATGCTATTTACACTTTATTGACATTAGTTTTAAGGTTGGAATTGCAAGTTCGATAAATATGTAGACATTGAAAAAAAATCCAGTAAATCACAAAAATAAACTAGGGGCGGATTAATTCAATTGTATGAAAGGACGAAGAAAAATATGTAACAGCTTTCATAAATATTTGAGTACGGTCGTTTTTGTAATTCACTCAAACTCACGGAACTGTCTGACGGCATAATAATTTTTTGCCATTTTCAAGGGGATATAGATGTTTGTGTGGTTTAAACATCATCTTAAGAGTTTCATAATAATATTATATAGGTTTTTTTATAGTATCTTTGTAATACATTTACATATTCATCGGGATAAAAAATTAATATTTTGTTTCAACATCGATTTCTTTTTATTTCAATTTTAAAAATGTTTAGAAGTCTACTGCTAGCACTTAGATTAAAATTTCGAATAAATAATGATAAACGTTCAAGAATATTTCTTTGCAAATTAGTCATGCCTAAATTTGTTCCAGCTTTACACTCGTATTTGTTAATATTGTAGACGAAAGCATGTAATATTGTACGACGTACGTTTTGATATTACGTAAGAACATTTCCTGATGTTTTTTGAGATGTTTGCTTGAGTGAATTGTCGTCTCACGATTCCATTCATTTTAATTTTCGACATTTTACTCTTCACATCGTCTTTGGTAATAGAGTAATTGTTTGTTAAAGTAATTTGAACGTGGCGTTAACCGGTTTTGAGTTTGATACGTTTTAGACATCTTTAGTAAAGTTGATATTATAAGTTGATTTTTTTATTACAAAGTAACAAAAGAGAAAGCGAGAATTCGTAAAAATGGCGAAGTGACCACTGGTCGTAGACATCTGCAATTGCAGATGCCTACCTTTATTGAAAAGGGATGAGACGCGCGGACATGAGATATTTCCTCTTACGCGTCTTCCCCGCCAAATCCAAATCCCCTTCCCATCATTCTCTTATAAGAAAAATATCAGGAGGGGAGGACTAAAATTTGGAGTCGATGAATGAATTGTGACTTGATATGTCTTACGCAGTGACGCCTAGCGACATACGTAAAAAACTGATTTACCTTCGCCAAAGGGCACGGTGCTTGCGTTCAACGCTCAACAAAACATTATATAATGCGCACAAGGAAGCGAATGCGTTAATCCTGCATAATTCCCATCTCATCCTTCGGGCGTAACGGCATGCAGGGATTTAGTGACGCGAAAAAGATTTTAACACAGATCTCTGTATTGTTAGAAGTCTTTTGACAAGACGCCGCGGGCTAATTGAGTTCTTTAATGCCAGTGTACGGTCAGAATTTTTTTTAGAATACATAATATCATTTAGTATAAATCTTATAGAATTACAAAGCGAAATTCTTATTACATAAACGTGTCTTGTGCGAAACACGTATGTCCAGAACAGTGCGCTACAAAGGTACCGACAACAGAACCGGTTCTTGCATTGTCCCGCTTTAGATGCGAAATTGGATTAGAGCGTGACATAAACAAGACGTATGCGAACCGGCTCAATGCATCTCTGGGTTTAGACTCACCAAACACGTACCAAAAATATATTTATCCATTTTGGTGTCATTGAGATGTTTAGTTAAAATGAAAAACTTGGTAGTGGAAACAAATAGCATAATAATATTTTAAATTTTCGCTGTTTTCTACACAATAAAGTTTTCGACGTACTACATACAATGTATTAGAGTATTTGCCAAGACTAACTATCGCTCCGATAGCCGTGATCGTCTAGTGGTTAGGACCCTACGTTGTGGCCGTAGTAACCCAGGTTCGAATCCTGGTCACGGCAGTGCACGAACACTGTCGCGGCGGAGCATCTTTTTGAACTTTATTATTTTTAGAAAAAAAAATTTATTTTGGGTAAAATCTTAGTTATTTTTTTCATTTCAAAGTGATTTTGGTAAGAATTATTTTAATATGATAAATGTATTACTGTTCCTAACTTTATTTTGTATTGCCCATCCATAAAATATGGAAAACCCAAATTGAAATGAAAAAAGGCGCTCTCTTGTGGAGAAAGTTCATAATAGTTTAGTCACTCTAAACATGTGTTCTTATTATGAGTCGTCCACAGATGGCGCTATGTCCACAGTTTCACCTAAAAAAATACTACCAAAGTTAATAATTTAGCACCGTCATAATAGATGGCGCTGAAAACATTTCGTAAGAATAATCCCGTTAAATTATGGTGAAACACTAAAATTATTAATAAATCATCAAGTGGGCTCGAGAAATGTTGCACAGTTTCTAAAAATTCTGAATATATGAAAATAGCCGTGAATGCGATTTTTTTTATAAATAGATAGGATAAGCTTTTGTTGTTCAACTATCAACAACAGATGATTCAAAAAACTTCAGACAATGAACCGTCAAAAAATTGTCGCTTGATATTATTTAAAAAAATGTATCATTTTTTTTATCCGTGTGCACAAAAGTATTATTTTTACAGAAGCCCTCCACCGACCTTAACACAAGAAATAGTAGGCAAGGGCCGAGGGCTCAATTATGCATTGAATTTTACGTACGTCTGAAAGGGGGGAAGAGGAGGGAGGACTGGTCGAAACGAAGGTTGTCATGAAATCGTAATGAGGTAATAAGAATATTATTTTAGGAACGCTTCCAGTACCCTTCTCTAAATTACAAAACTGAAATTAACCTTCAAAGGAGTAAATTAAACGTTGGTATCATTTTCAGGTTCGCAATTTAATTTTTAAACATAAAAACATTGATTAAGATAAATTTAATGCTGCCAATGAGATACACTTAATTATGTAAGTATAAAAAGGTAAAGCAGCGCTTGTGGTTTATATAAAACCAAATTCAGACGATATGTAAATGTTTCTATGGCCAAAAGTATTTTTAAAAATCACGTGCATTATTCGAGAAATGGAAAAGTAAATCCCTCGTGAAAAGTTGAGCATATTCGAATGAATGCAACGTCGGAAGCTCAGATTGGCAGAAGACCCAGACTTTTCTACGATATTATCGAACTCGTCTCAATCTTTTATATGAAATGACGAATGGAAATTCGTGTTCGATTCGCTATTGAATGTCTTACTACGACCGCTTCTGGTACTCACAAAAACATAATTTGTCTAGTTTTTTTTTCCTTTTCCTGTCACAATGGCTTCTCACTGGCCAATGATAATTAGGAAAACATATATAAACTTCATTTGTACTTAAATTGTATAAGTGCAAAATTACCTTTAAAATTTAAACTTTTGTCCAAATCTAGTATAGAATATCATCTTCGTGTAATCAGAAATATTCATCACTGGGCAGCATTTAATACATGATTAACTCGTAATTCCTACAGGCTGCGCTGGGGGCGCGTGATTCCCTTTTACTGAATTACATTTTCATGGACTCGTAGAATTTCGTCAATTCCCGAGCAATTTTCCTTGATAGCATTTTTAGCTTCGGAATAGGATTATTTGAAATCGGATTGGTTTAGTGGAGCCGTATTACGTATGAAACAGTTTTTCTTCTTCGTTTACATATCTCAATTTATTCCAATTTATGTACAGTCAGTTACATAAACATGTAAACTAGAAAAACATGTGACCTGTAGGCCATCTGTTTCAAAAACATCAATACGTATCCGTCCGTACAGTTCCCATCACAAATACATGTTATTGACATGCATACATGTTTTTGAAACCAACGTCCTACACAATTCTCTAAAGATTTGTACATATTTATGTAGTTGACTGTACATACACTTATATACATAATACAACATACCAAGTACTCGAAGTTTCGAACCGTCTACTCAATGACATACCTGAAAAAGCGAGATGTAATTATTTTCCTTGGAACAAATCGTTATGCGGGTAAGGGATAAAAAAACTACAAGTCAATAGTACAGTCGTAGTAGTCAATATAAATTCCGCAAAATCAATCTTATTCTCAGTGATGCGGGTGAAGCCGCACGGGAATAACTAGTCTGTTATATTTGTATCTTCACGATACTTTTGTAAAAGACAATTTCAGTTGCGTTGTTTTAACAGGATGCTGTTTGATCGATCACTCGCCGCTGTCCGCTCCTGTACAAATAATCGTTGGTCCTGTGACGGATGTTGCGGTCGCTTCTCTTATAAAAACGATTTTAAAGTTTAATCGATTCTTTTATTAAAAAATGTATTCTACATTAATCTAAGCTGCATGGCCAGGACCGGGTCGCGATCGAGTTAGGTGGATACCTGTATTGTTGGAAGCCAAGACACAGTTGGAAACTGCGTTACTATAATTTTTTTTAATTCGAATAACACAACATTACCGATTCTAGGACTCGTCTAAAATATCTATATAATAAGCGTGGTTAGAAAAACATGGGACACACACCTATGATAGCAATTTAGAAAGCAATCAATGTAAAGTAGCGCTAAGGATGCTGCACTGCGCTGCAGCGATTGATAGTAAGTTATCCTCACTATACTACATAAGTCGTGTACTGTCCCGCTGAGGATTGCAGCGGATGAAGCGACTAACTACAAATACTTGTAATCACTAACAAGGATTATTTTATTGTATGAATAGGTTTTTTTGATACTGTGACCAGCTATAAATGCATTTAAAATCTAATCTTTGTTTAAATAAAATGTTAACAGCTTTGTTCAAGAAAAAAAATAACTTTAACTATCAATGCATATATGGAAGTTAAATAAAAACTTAACATAGTTTAAAAGGTTTAAATTAAAAAAAAATGGTAATAAACATAAAAATAAAAATGATAAAATTATTTAGTATTGTTTAAATACCTCATCGTCATTCTCTCGATATTGTTTTTTTTTAATATCGTTGCGAAATAAATATCCTATAAAATTAATTAAAGACCGGATCGAACTGATAACGGAACACATTTTATAATTACTATAACGATTTATTGAGTAATAAATAAATAATCGTTCGCGGTCACGATACTGCCTTGCTTGTTGAGAAAATTGAATATAGAAAGGTTTATTTTTAAATTTGCTTTTGGTCTGGGAACCTCCGAAATGGCAGAACTGTAGCTGATATAAGCGATTGTAACTGAGGCTAGTTTTTTTTTTGATTCTACGTCGACGAATTCGTGAGCAATACAAAGTTGACTTCTATTATTAAGTTATTGAAAATATTTGATCACAGACTAAAATACTTTGAACATGTAGATAATAAACAAGTACTATTTTCGTTATTAATAAAATACATGTAATTGATATCTAGTCATATTATGTGATATATGATAAACGAAATGATACCAACATAAGTTTTCATAATATAAATTGTTGTACTTTATCAAAAACTGGGAAAGCTTTTACCGGCGGCCATATTCTGCAAATTTGTTGCAATAAATCCGCGGCAGTAAAGAGGTTTTAGTGTAATGAAGTCACGCCCCGCAGTTACACCCCCTCCCCCTTAGTCTTTACGACCAGCAAGATAATTACACCTGGATATGACGTCATCAACAAAATATGAAAGCATTATCCGTCTGATTGTTACACTCAGAGTTAATAATTAACTAAACTGTACAAATTCAGTTATAATTCGAGTTCAAGCCAATCACGGCGCCTCATAAGGACTCATCTTCAAACACGTCTTTTTACTTTTTATATGTCGTCGAAGATACGTGCAGTTTTATAACGACGTTTTTAAAAACCGAACCTCGTATAAATAAAAGTCGAACAACCTGGTTATTTTGTAGTGCCGATAACTCGTTATAATTTGTTAACCTCACCCCACTCACACAAGCGGCAAGAACAACGTATCAAGGGAAAGACTAATATTCTCTAGTAATAACATGCAATAGAATTTCCCGTACATAATTCACTCGGCGTCAGGAGTTGAACGTTTTCAATTCCAGCTCGGCGTCGGTTAGCGTATGATTGATGTAGTGCTTGTTAGAGCTCGCACACAGATTTATTCAGTCCGCCTCGACGATGCAACTTTGCGTATGGTCAGAATTTAATCACTTTAAACGCACAGTAAACAATAGTTGAGTTCGCTTTGTAAGGATAGCAAATACCTTTCTTGACTCGTTGAAACTAGCGCATTATTTCCGCATATTGTTAATATTACATACAAAGCTTATTAATATTACGTACCTTAGTACCCTACCTAAAATTTAATAGTCACTTAAGTCCATAAGTTTAGTGAACGTTATATAACTGTGTGGTAGTAAGTTTTTTTTCAATAATTAACGACAGATAAATTACTTACTGCATTTTTTACGGCAACCGCAAATTTAGGTGCGTCAATGTCGGGGCTGGGGTCAGCAGTCTGATATTATATGCTAACTACGATAGTCCATTTGATACTTGAGTAAAACATTCTTTAGTATAACTTTAAACATAAAAGATTTAAAAAAATGTAATACAGCCAAGTTTTCATTTTTGTTAAATTATTTAATGGTACCGTCCCATCTCGAGACTATGGTCGTAATAAAACAATGAGATTGCGCTCCCGACGAGGTAAACATTCGTCCTGCCCGGGGGTGGGGAAAGCTTGGAGGCGACGTCTAAAAGGGGATTAAAGCTAATGCCCCGCCGGTTGGATTCCCTTTGTAATTTTACAGTACCCCCTTCTGTTACAGCAACTAGCGAAAATTTACCATGAGTAATTAGGTAAATATTACTATAAATACATTACTCAAAATAAACAAAGAGCGTCAGCTAGTCTAGAAGTATAGTTATTAATGATTAATAAAACAATAAATAAAAACAAATTATGGATTAAAAAGAGATATTCTGTTTAATACTTAAACATTTTGACGATTTAAAATATTAAACGTAAATATATAATAAAGAAAATCTCGAGATTATTTTAATATCTTCTTAAAGGACAACCAGAATTATTCCTTTGATACGGACGAAACAAATCCAAAATTATCAAACATCGGGAATTTTTACATTATCAAACGAAAGACAAACACGCCTTTGTTCGAAGTAACTTACAAAGAACATTCACTTCGGTTCGAAGGATCGCCGCATTTTGTCTTTATAAAGACGGGAATGCCTTTATAGTCATGCTTATACCGAAGTAGGAATGTCATTTTTTTACCATAAATTGACATCAGATACTGTTGAAATTGATAGAGGGCGTTAGTGAGCTGTCAATAATTAGTTTTTAGGCCGCGTTAGACCAGTGGTCACATTATTCGGTCGGATAATACTTTGCAAACAAAAATATTGTTATATAAAGTTCATACTTTAGTCGTGTTATAAACAAATCTTGTACAGTCGACTTACTGTTACCTTAGTTAAGGGTGTACCTTGACTCAACAGTAATCGGATTATATCGCTATGATCAAAGGATTCTAAGCCGATTCCCTTCATCAGTGTTGAGATCTCATATACAAAGGGACCCTACTTAACATTGAGTTCCGCTACGTAAAAATATATCTAATAAATAGTACAACTAAGTTTAACATGTGTCTTCACTGTCGAAACATTGTCACAAACATGTCATTCTTCTAACGTTCGTGAATAAAAATCAAAAGCTTAATATAGTTGTACGAGCTTTTACTCAGTAAAAAATATTCCAAAGAGGTTTTATTTCTACAAATTGCAATCTATA
>JAODUI010000016.1:4469624-4479718 GCA_027563995.1 Papilio gigon | reverse complement strand
GAAAGGGATATTTGGAAGGGGAGATTGACATGTCAAATGTGGTTTAGACCTGACATAAGCCTTCATTCTGTTGAAAAAAAATGTATTATGTATGCCTTTTAGAGGTATTCGACGTTTGATTAAATTAATACATATAAAAAAAAGATCACTTTTCATCATACTTCATTGCAGGTTAAAAAATTTTAACATAACGCGCAATACGAGGCCGATTCGCGGTTCTAGAAACATTTTTTTTAATTTATTACTCTGATTACATTAACTTTGATTATTTTATCTAAAACTATACCTAATTAAAAAAAAAAAGAAAAAGTTGCAGCCCTTGTCATTTACTTCTATTTACCCCACATGGCGCACCCTTTGACCCCGCATCCAGTGTAAATAGAAACCACCTACATTGCTGTATTTAATGCAATATTTACATTATAAAAACACACTTTAGTATTCGAAACATGTCGATTAGGATTTAACTCAAAATACAACAAACTTTTTTTCTACTATTTAAAGTCGAAAGCGTTGTGAAATACTGAGTCAAAGTCTAAAACTGTTTCGATTCACCCCGTTCTAAGATACTTCATAGGGAATTGACTATTAGAAAATACTATAAACTACATTTGAAACTGGTAAAGCATCAGTATCTTACTGCGAGAGCCTCCCAGCACCGACACATGAACCCTCTCACTGGCACACATACACTCTCCTACATACATATATCTCAGTTCAATCGAGTTACACACATAGACACGCCCGTGTCGGTACAGAGGGGATTACGCACACAGATAAAAGCGTCACTTCCCTCTGAGCTGTACTGGCTTTCTATTCGTAAGTAAAACAAGGGCCCGTTTCAACTATCATTTTAACTCCGTTTAAGTTTTTTTTTAAATCCAGTATTTGTTAATGCACTAACATTTCTTGTAATCTTAGCTCTAAACTTGTTAGGATTAGGCAGGATTTGAACTTTCGACTCTGTGATCCAAAATCCGTGACATAAACCAATAGACTATTGGCGGTTTTTATGAATTGAATCTCTTGGTATCAATTTCAATGAAATAATAATGGATAAGGGTTTTTCTTGAACTCGCAAAATTATTTAGTATAGGAAATAATTGCCAAATTTACTGGTGCTCATTGCTCCTAATTTTACACAAGGCGCATTTATTCATAATCAATTCCTAAACATTACAACGAATTTATAGTCGTTTTCTAACAAATCTACATTGTAGGAAACTTTGAACGGAATAGAAAAAACATTATCATATAAAATACACAAAAAAAACTTACAATTAGATATTAAATAAGAGAGTGTCACAGAAGATGGTCAGTTCAGTTTTTTTATTAGACCAACCTTTGAAAATATTTATTTCTATAACGGATTAAATGAAAATCAAAACGACTGTAACACTCGGCTCAGCGGCGTCCTGACACTTCCATAAAGCTTTCCAATTCAAATTTCAAGCGCGGCCGCGTGACGTCAGCCCCCTCCAGCCCGTGACGTCATCTCCCCTCCTAATGACCCCGTCGAGATACTAGTCGATTGCACAGTCAGGCAAACTTGTCTGGCGGGAGCACTCGCGCGGGTACTCTATCATCAAATATGTTAAAAGTACACAAGACAATTACAGTAGGACCTTGTAAATTTTCTATATTGACTAGTGAGATTTCGTAATTTCCTGTTAATTATACTCACCGGGTCAAATAGATCTTTTGGACTGTATCAACATAAACTGTCATTTGACACTAATGACAATGTCAGTCAATAACATGGTATACAATATACAATTACAACAGCTTCACTAACAAATATGACCTGTTATTGTTTTACAAATCAAACTGGTGCGTTCCCAGTTGCTTAATTACTTAAAAAATATTCGCTTAGTGTTGATTTCGTTTACTAAATCTATGATAATTGTTTACTAACGGGTCTGTAGCTGTAATTTCACGTTTCAATTATTACATGTAACCATGGATTCCATACAAAATAAGGTAAAGCGTTAAATTAAACTAGATAGCGCCTGTACAAATTAAGCGAGTGATTCTAAGCGGGAGATGCTGCGGGAGGGAAATAGTGAGTTAATTCTGTCAGGCGCTAGCGTTTAGTTTGAAATTGTATTTAGCTAGGTGCAGGCCAACGCTTTAACCTGTAACGAATTGGAAATTACAAGTACCAGTATAACTTGGTCTCGGGGGCACAGCTGCAGTGATGGAAATAAAGTAGAAACTTAGTTTAATATTAACTTCAAGGTTTGAGATATGAAATAAGTCATGATAAGCAAATGATTTTCACAGATGCACTTAGTTCTATCTTAATATTGTTGTAATAATTAATTTTTCCTCAATAAATTTGATTGGAATGAAAAAAAGGTATTTGCTAGGCAATAAATAAGAATGATTAATATTCAAGAGAATTAATTTAAACAAACAGACGGGGGGAGGAGGCGTCTGCCACATGGCGCGGCCCCACTGTCAGACGATCGATTTTACACAAAATTATTTATAGTTACTTTGTTAAAATACCTATTACTAGCCCGGGATAGAGCGAGCTGGCGTCGTGGACGCCTTCCGCCCATCTACGGGGATTTAGGACTTTAAGTCCAAGGAGACTGTAACCTTATATTTCTCATTCTAAATAACTAGTTAACTTAGTTATTCCAGCCGCGGAGTTCCGTCATCGGACGCCACGGTAGGCTGCCAAATACCTTCTACACCATTTAGATGGCTGGCATTCTAGAACGGTCTGGTTGTGATGTGCATTGGTCGTGGAGGTATTCCAAAACCAGTACGACTTAATGTCAAGAAGCGAGCGTACTTATTCGAAGGCAACGCATCTGTGGTTCTAGTTTTACAGATGTCTGGACGTCGATCTCGTGATCACGCCGCTCGTTTACCCCTTCTCTTATAAAAATGTAAACGTCTAAGAGTGCGGTGGTACTGAGGAGGTCGGCTATGTTTTCAATTATTAACACGTTTATTTAATTGTAATAATGTATGTGTAGCCGACTGCGGCCTTGTCTCGAATCAAACGATCCGCAATCGATACGAACTGTGTCTTGAATAATTTAGACGTATAGTATGTAGCTTTATACAGCGTGTTCTAGTTAAAACACACATTAAGAAAACGCAACTTGGGTAGACACTCAAGATGTATTGATCTATACTACTTACCTTACTTATTTTGGATTGATCTGGTCAAGTTTGCGGGACTATCCTGGATGACGTGGACCGATCGTCGGAGGATGCCTGCATCCAGTAATAGGCGATGTGTCTTATATGATGACTATATTGAATTGTCAAATTATACATAGACTACAATTGTAATAATAATAAAATAAACTAAAGTATAGATCGGTTTAGGTACCGGTTAGTTTCAAACCCGTCTTGAATCCTGCACGGTGACAACTAGTGGGCTATACTCGCAGTCGTGTCGGGCATAAGTTCAGTTAATATGTAGACTAGTTAAGCAGATTTATTGTGAATATTTTTAATAGAATGTTTGTTTTTTGTCTCAAAGTCGATCATCATCGATCGATCGACATCTGTGGTTCTTCTAGCATTACAAATGTCAATGTAAAAAAAATAAACATAACCTGTAGATTTTTTGGGGTAAATTAAATCCGTATATTGTACTAATGACAATTTAATTTACTAGATTTTTTTTTTACATTTAATACACTTTATCTTGCATCATCAATAATAAACGAACATGTAAATAATTTGGAATTACTTTAAAAGTAATTTGTAATAATTTGAGAAAGTTAGAACAGCCTGTACACCGCGGCGCACAGCTGTTGCTGTGCCGTATACTTATAAAATTTGATATTTATTATTTGACTAGCTTTGTCCCGCGACTCCGTCTAAAAATGTTCCTCTGGTCCGGTAAAATTGTTTGATAAAAGACTGAGTAACTATTTTTAATCATTATAATGTCATATCATATTATATTCAATTTGGAGCGTCGCTGGCGCAATTGTTAAACGCTTGACGGGTCAGGACCGTACTCGACATTGTCCAGGTTCTATCCCCGCCATGTACCATTTGATTTTCGAATTCTATATGTACATTATCAGACGTTTTTACGGTGAAGGAAAACATCGTGATGCCTACACTTATCTGCGAAGAAATTCAAAGATATGTGTGAAGTCAACCAACACGCATTGGGCCAGCGTGGTTGATTATGGCCTAGTCAACCCTAACAGTAGGCTCCGAGCCCCTCGGTGGGGACGTATAGTGAGTTGATGATGTACAATCATTTTAACACTAGTTGTTACTCGCGACTTCCTTAACGTAGATTAAAAAAAAAACTAGCCTAATTTACACCTGTATACTACAGCTACATTCCAGTAAAAGTCCCGTCACAATGAGACCAGCCGTTTCGAAGATTACCCCGAACAAACACGGACTTGGGGACAGACCAAAACTACACGAATTTGCTTTTATATAAATAACGCAAGCATACTATTTTTTCGTGATATCAAGTTGTTTTTTTAAAAAGAAAACAAAATAAGGTCTACATTTTAAGTGACCGCAGAAATTAGTCAACAACCTTTATTTTCGTATTATGAAGCGCCAACAGCGTAATGGTTAA
Source organism: Papilio gigon (assembly GCA_027563995.1). NCBI lineage: Eukaryota > Metazoa > Arthropoda > Insecta > Lepidoptera > Papilionidae > Papilio > Papilio gigon. Next base: position 4,475,139 of record JAODUI010000016.1, on the reverse strand, counting down.
GTGTAAGGACTACCGATCTAGCGGTCGTTGGTTCGAATTCCCGCCATTCGACGATTGTGAACCATATTCTACCACAAGTTTTTTCAAGCATACATGGTTTTGTTACAAGAAATATTAATCAGATTAATAAAACTCTACTAGTGTTTTTACAAAAAAATTTAATCCAAAAGAATCTCTTAAATTTAAGTGACCGCAGATATTAATCAAGAATATTAATTTCTTAGTAGATAAAACTAACAGGTAAGACTTGGGGTTACCTTTTAAAAATACTTCGACCACTTTGAAGGGGCTTCCTGGTTAAATTAACTTGGCCTTTCCTCAACTCTATTGTTAATTATAAATTTCAAAGTTGAATATTTTAAAAGTTTTTTATTAAGTTGTTTCTATCTCATCATTAATGCTTCACTAACTAGACAGGAAAGAGAAAGTGGGGTGACAGTAATGAAACATTCTGAGGTACATATTTCGCAAAGGCGGCTCCTCTAGTGACGTCCGTGGACGTCGACAATCACTTCGCTCCTTCCGCAGTTCGTTTGCCTTCTGTCACAAAAAAAATCTATCCCCCACCCCTTAGGAAAATTAATGATAGTCCACTAAAACCAGTAAGACTTTCGTACTAAAGGATTAATTAATTTTTTTTACAATCAGATTTTAGTTAATTTACTAATGTTTCATGTAACTTCAGGTAAACTTGACTCAGTTTGTGTTAGGATATGGTTCACAATAGTCGAATGGTGGGTGAACCCGCGACCGCTAATTGGTAGCCCGTACCCTTAATTATTAGGCTATTGGAGCTTCAAATTGTCTGTTAGTATAACAGCATATATGGATTGACTTAGTGCGGCTGGGAAGTCGGTGGATGGCCGCATACTGCCTAACTCCAACAGTGGACAGACAAGGGTGATGATGATCGTGGTGATGATAAAAGTATATTGTAAACAGCTTAATCTGTTATTAAGCTGTTTACAATATACTTTTATCATGCGCCTTTGTTAAGTGCATTAATCTTTTTATAAAATTGTCCATTTGTTTTATGGTGTTCGTATTCAAACTAGCGGTGTCTGGACACAGCGACGTCCGGCGCTGTCCTTTGTTAGCGAAATAGGTCTCGCAGTGTGGGTAGGTGAGAACTGGCCCCCCGAGCTGGCCAGCTTTGTTCCCAACATAAACGTAAAGTTACCGAACAAACGCTTTGCTGTAAATTAACTGATAAATTGTTTAACATGAAAACTATTTCTTTGTAACTAGAATACACTTTGTAACTAAAATGACAGACAATTTTAATGAAATTTATTTTAATCTCTAAAGATGAGTGTATCATTAATTAAATTATTAAAACTTTAGTGAGCCATTACTATACTACTTATAAAAATTGCTTAACTCAAGTGGAAATCGGTGTCGGTATCAACTAGTTTCCGACTGCCGTCCACTCAGTCGTCTCCCTGGATGGAGGACGTCCCACACTCCTGGTACTACACCATTCCATTCTAACAATTTCCTCTCCCACCTGGCCCGATAGATGTGACAACCATTGCCACTGCAGACTACAGATTTTGATAACTACGTCGTCTAATTATGAACTAGCAATATTTATATTTTGCGTACATCAATTGGTATTCGTTAGGTTTCGACTCCAGAAGCCGTAGGAGCGTCGCGGAGTCGACTCAATGATATAATTCCATTCAATCTGCTACACAGCTCATATTGTTTGTATAAACTATACTTACTTATTCTCTATTTTACGACATATTTGTTAATTAAAAAATCTACTGACCTTATTAGGAACAAAATCAAATGAGACATAATTTGTCAAAATCAGGTAACAATAGCATACAGGCGCCGTTGGCTCTGCCATCTATAAAAGAATGGATGATGGTCGCAGCGCGAAATGCGCCTACTTGGGACTCCCGGTTGGGCAGCCCAGGTATTGCTCAGTAAACGAGGTACAAACAGACCTGAGAGAGCTGCAATCCCAGGACTGGGTCGCGAAGGCGCGGGTTCCAGTTTGTTGGAGACTTCTATTGTTGGAGGCCAAGACACGCTTTGGGTCGCTGCGCCACTCTTTTCGTTAGTTTTTTTGGTAACAATGGAACTGACATTCATATCTATCTGAAAATATATTACGTGTTATCATGGTAGCGACATATGCGAAGAGATGATGAGCACATAAACAAGAAGGTGACAAGATTGAATGTGGATGGCTATAAAGGTAGAGGAAGACCGAAGGTGTGGATTGTGTGAGTTCAGATACGAGCTGACAGAGATGTATGGACTACTGTGCCGACCCTGCGTAGGGTAGGGAAGGTTAATGACGTTACGTGAACAATGTACGTTCATACAGTCTGGTAATAATAAAAATAAAATCCAAGACAAATTGTTTACCGATACGAGGAACTAATATTATTCTACCTTTAGCTCGGAGGCTTAAAAAAAGTTAGAAAAACACTCTCCATACAATCAACTATCTCAATGCAAAATGTCATACAGATTCGTTGAGTTGTTCTGGAGTTATCTGCGTCCATCCATCTTTACTTTAGCATTTATTATATGAGTAAAACTCCATTGAAGCATCTCCGCACGAATTTGTAATTGATGCTCTCCCCCGCCCTGAAGGAATGCAATTTAAGCGTTTATTATACGGGTATATGGGAATTTGAAATGCTCATTTGTGAGCACGTGACGTCACAGGATGGGGGTATCATGTTATCTTGGAACGCCTTGAGCAACGCAATTAATAATGAGAATAATAACAAAAACCAAAAAGCTTCTGAGAAAGCTTCATCAACCTAAGTGTCAGTTACTGTATTTTTTCTTTATTAATGAAATATGCTGTTAAACGACACGGCGAAGTGTTCGGCTTCTGAAACACAGGACAATCTTGTTTAGTAGTTAAGGTTTCCATAGGTATATGATTCTAGATCAATAAAGCATAATTATTGTTATAAAAAACAGAACGTACTCTATACATCTCCATCGGCCGTCATATCTGTATTCAAACATACTGTTTTGGTTTAATTTTTAAAATAGTATTCTATCCTATATCCAGCAAACAAGGGCTGATGATGAATCTGTTCTGTGATGTATTCAAAAACCAGTACGACTTAAGGTCCTTTGGAAAGCCAGCGTACTTTCTCAAAGGCAACGCATCTCCTTTTCTAGTCTTGTATGTCTTTGTTTTCTTCTTACAACTAAAACGTTAATAATTTTTACACCAAAAGTATTTAATTCCCCACACATGTACACGGGTATAGAGGATTCGTAGTTTGTCGGTTGTCGGCTTGCTTTTAACAGTTTATTACAAGCGAGCTCGGGACTGCGCACGCGCCGGGACACGTGCGCCCCATGTGTGCACTGTAAACACCGATGCAGGGGTGCGCAACATGGCAATATGGCGAACTATTTAAAACCATCGCCGTGTTGTCTTGGTATTAAATAGCGAAATGAGACACTGAATAAAAAAAGATACGAAAAATAAGAGATAAACGTCTTTAACACTCCACATGAAAGATATATTTTTATGTAATAAAATATCAGTAGATTTTTGTTAATTTACTAATATTTCTTGTAACCATACCTGGTAAGCTTGAAAAGCTTGTGTTAGGATATGGTTCACAATAGTCAAATGGTGGTATTCGAACCCAGAAGCTCTAGATCGGTAATCCGTACCACTAGGTACCACCGTACCATTAGGTTATTGACGCTTCACATTCCATAAAGCCTTCATGACCGTAGATAACTAAATAGTGTTTAGAGCTCAAGAAATCAATGTTGTTTAATAAATACATAATTGTGTTTCATTGACTTGTGTTAGGGACAAATTATTTGAAATAACGAGCATATACCTCTATATAAATGGACAGTCCTGGAAATTACAGCATTGTCTTTGTTCAAAGCATCTGTTAATGTTAGTACGAAAATGTCAGTAGTTAAATTCTAATTCTATTATCAGTTCGAAGCCACACCACAGAAATGAAAACGTCAGTGGAAAAATTTCAAAAATAGAATAGGCACAATACCACGACTTGTCTATCCATAGATAGAAGTAAATGGAATGGACATATCAACAGTATTACGTGTAGTTTGTTATAAATAATAAATTGTAATTTAGTCATAAATGTTGGGAACCCCTGGCGGCCGTGTTAGCATAAACAAAGTCCCTGATTGTGATCGTCTGCGGAGCAGCGCGGGCGCAGCCCTGTCCCCTCCCCTTCCCCACTAGCGTTCGTTGTTCCTTTGTCTGACTGTACACGTAATATAGTATATTGTAAATGTGTGATGATGTTGATTATTTCCCATCATCATCCTGTCATTTCCTCTACGTAGTGACGTCACAGTATATGCTCCATACATCTCCATCAGCCGTCATATCTGAACAATCGACAAGGATAACGATTTTATTTTGTTTACAATCTCGACATAGCTGGTATGGGTGCGTCTGTGTCATGGTCTGCTGAACCATTGAGCGTGGGGTGCCATTGTAGTTAGCGGGGTGTGGCATGATGACCCATTCAATGGACGTTTACCGCTTCAATGGTTCAACATTTAATTTGTTTAGTAAAGAATTCGTCTTAATAAAAAATAATAACTTTCTAACACTAGATGGCGTTGGTACAGGCTAGTGACGCGATGTTAAGATTTTTGTTGAAATATTAAATTTATTCTTTTATATATTTAAGCGGTGTAGAGTTGAACTCTGCTTATATCATAAAGAAACACCGCTAAGTGTACGTATGGAAATGATATTAACGCGCAATTAGAGCGATATAAGCGGTATTTATCCAGACCTCACACTGCGCTCCCAGTCTTACTGAGGTCACCATAGCTAACGTTTCTTTAAAGACTTTCCTATGCTTGAGATATTTTACATTCAACTGGAAGCAACACATCTGTTCCTGACCGTCTTTGATCATTGCAGTGTTCCCTGCTCATATTCCAACTTAAAAAAAAAAAACTTTCGGCTTAATTGTTTTAGTTCTACAAATACAGAACGATCCTACCAATCAAGGTTTCAGATTATTTCTTGGTTATATGAATAATTTCTATGTTTCATTAATTGATATTATAATTTTATATTTATTTAGTATATCGTAATAGTTCTTAATTTAAATATTGTCCTATTGTTACAAAGTGTATGGCGACAGTCTCGATGACTCATCAGCTGAGCAGCCGGCCACGTGTGAAGGCAATTAGGATGCCGGTACTCGGCCGGGACTTTTGTTGTTAGAACGTATAAATGATAAATTCTCATATGAGGGAAGCATGGATATCTGTTGAATTATTCCCTGAATATATTATTCAAATGATTGTATCAAAATGAAATCGAAAGAGGATTTGTCTGAACAAATCCCCTTTCGACCTCGAATGGTCTGGACTATTTGATGTCGGCAGAGAGACGCCGTGGAACTGGACATGTTGGAGCTGCAAGCCAGTGACTAATAGGAGACGACCTCTTGTGTCGGAGACCAAGACCCACTGTGGGTCTTACCAGCAGAGTAAATATGATTTAAGTATTTAC
>JAODUI010000016.1:4430681-4440746 GCA_027563995.1 Papilio gigon | reverse complement strand
AAACTAGTCGGTACTGACACCGATTTACACGTGAGTTAAGCCGTTTTATAAGTAAGTATAAAGGGCAGGTTGGTGATGATAAATTTTATTCGAATTTTGGCTGGTAAACTGAGATTTATAAAATTATTTAACTGATTTTCTTTCGTATATAATCTGAAGTATTCTTGTCATTTAATAAATTATATCAAAACATTGTAGTTAAGTTAATTAAATGAAATAAAGTGATATTAAAGTTTATGTCATAAATAAGTTGTGAGGTATCGCGTGTCGGCTGGCGAGGATGATGCATCGATGTGCGCTAATGCACTTTGTTAATGTAATATTAAACTTTTTATACAAGAAACTTTTAAATTTTTAATGGAATAAAACTTGAACGCGTGATTTTCATGAAAGAAGGACGGTCAGACGAACACGGGTTTTATACACGACACATTGATATAGAAAAGCTTTAAAGCTAATAGGAAAAGTGATTCTCGTATGGTGATCAACTGCCAATCCGCTTCATCATCATATCACCCACACCCACAGCCACATGTCGCCTACTTGTGCGTAAGCTTCCCCCAAAGATCGCCACGACGATCGGTCCTCGGCCGCCCTTATCTAGAATACTCCCAATCCGCTTGTCCGTGCGAAAAAAAGCATCCACACACTCTCTGTACTACGATAACTTTGTACTGTATAATTCATGGTTTTAAGACAAAATTCATTACATCAAGAATCGAGCGTTGAGAAAGGCTCAAAGGGGCCGGCAACTGCAGCTCCGCTTAGCGGATGCCCACGGGCGTCGATGATCATCTTTGTTCCCATCATTCGCTTGCCCCCTTTTGTTATAAAAAATCTTATAAAAGTTTTATTTTCCACTTTTCTTCTACTCATTATTGTATGGGTACTCCCCATACCCATACTCTGTATGGGTTTAGATATGCTTTATAAATTTAGTATCAGCAAAATAAAATATTAAAACAACCATCAAGTCAACCTCTTTAATGCTATTTCGGGATGAGAGCAAATTGTCGACGTTAATTGGTCTAAATGCGATTTGCGTTCGTTTCGACGCCTTTGTAATTGAGTTTCATCAGCACCGCTTCCTACGTCACGGCCTCTCTTTGAAACGAATTGAATTTTACATTATCGTTGCATCGGGTAACAGAAGTTAATATTGTTTCTATATTTAGGACAGTGGTGTACCTGCTGGTGAAGTCTTTGGATGAAGAAGTCCGCATACTGTGGAAGGTATTGGGGAAGGCCTATGTCCAGCTGTGGGCAGACAAATGATGGTGATATCTATATTAAAGTCCCTGTCCCTTCTTCAAGTTTCTATGTAATTAACAAGGGTCTCTCGTCACCTTGCGTGTTCTGAAAGTTTCAATAACGTTAGGTCTATTTATATATAAGTCGAAGCAGTGTTCCGAGCATCAAATTGAAATTAATACAAAAGAATTCGTAGCTGTCATACTGTACGTTCATTAGTCACAAAATCACAATCACAAAACAACTTTGACAAATTAATATTCGTCCAAAACGTCAAGTTTCTTGATTAGTAGACAGGTGAGGGGACCATGGTTTTAGTCACGAATTAGAAATTAAATTCAGTAAGAAAATATAAATGAAAGCATTTCTTATCTTGGCATAACATCATCAGCTCGCTATACGTCCCACTGAGAGACTCAGAGCCTACCCTATTAGGGGTGACTAGATCATCAACCACGCTGACCCAGTGCGTCGACTTCACACATATATTCAAATTTCTTCGCAGATATGTGCATCGCGATGTTTTCCTTCACCGTAAAAGTTTCTTTGCATATTAACTATGAATATTATAACTCGTTAGTTAATATTATTTAATATTGTATAAGTCTGCGGCGGCAGTGCAACAACAAACGTCGCTTATCACGTCTTGTAACCACTTCTAAATGTAATTATATTTACACAAAAAATTGTCTTCATGCAGAAACATAAATGCATTAAAATAATCCCTTTAAATACTTCCCGAACCTTAATATTAATTATAAATAACGGTAAACTTGAAATCCGAAGTAATTTATGTGTATAAATTAGCAAAAGGTTTCACCCCCCCGGGGTGGTAAGCCCCTCTGACGTCACAATCTCGTTTAGAGGTGAAACTCTCCCTGGAACTTTTTAATTTCCTACGAATGAATTATTTTCCGTACATGTGCAAATTCACATTAAAGTTGAATCGAGCAATTTAAATAAGAGAACGCTTGTCTTTTTTTAATTTTAAATTGTATTTATTCGCTGAATATATTTCAATTTTAATTAACTTCGTTTTGAGAATTGATTGCATGGTTACTTCGCCGGTGGAGTGACCCAAATTGGAAAAAAAATTACCCACTGACACATCAGATCGACTACGCCTGTGCTGCAACGTCTTCTACCAGTCAATTTCTTATACCTAGTGCAGTTCTTTCAAGAAGCGAGCGTACCTCTTTCTCAAAGGCGACGTATCTCTTGTTCTTCTAGTGTTACGGATGTCTGGGCGTCTATAATCACCCTTGTGATCCTGCAACTCGTTTGCCCACTTCTCTTATTACGTCCAGCTTCCCACGGTTATGGAAACTCAACGTATCAATTGTACATTAAAAGAAATAATAACGACGCCTTGTTTTTGTTAGATTCAATACGATAATATTTTTTTTTACCGCGATTTATTACTTGGATGCGGAAGGAGGACCGCATACTGTGGTAGGCATTGGAAAAGGCATATATCCAACAGTGGGCAGACGAGGGCTGGTGGTGATGATGATGATTTATTACTTATAATACCAAAGAAATGAATTGATTGTAGAATACAGGATATACTAGAATACTAAACAATTGTCACCTCTTTAAAACACCTACACTGGGTAGACACGGTCACCATCTTTAGTCATGTCTTAATGTAACCAATTCCCTGTCGTTTATTTAAAATGACTATCCCAATTCTTCCTGATACATTATAGTCCCCAGTTCTTTCGTGTTCCCATCGCTAAGCGACGAGTAATTGTGTCCCGGCGTGACGAGGAACAAAGGCAAGCGAACTGTACAATAAAAATCGTTCGCGGTGTTCGACTGCGAAAATTATAATTGTAATAAATCCATTTACGTAATACTTGAACGGCCTCATAGGTTACTCGTATTAACCTACAAAGAATTTTAGACCTGACATTTTAAGTTAAGTTTGTTTCGTTAAATATATATTAATTAAAATTAATAATCAATTTTATGGATAAATTGAAATGTTAAACACGCCTACAGATAATTGCTTTATAATTTAATAACAGACTAATCTAAACTACAAAGCTAATTATGCGTACAAATTTAACGCTTTGAAATCTGTTCAATCAGTTTTCAATAATATACAACAGCATTATTTATTTACATCATCATCAACTTACCCTTTTACCTAGTGTCGGTACAGTTCTCCATATATCTCTGTCAGCTCATATCTGAGCTCACGTAATCCACACGTTCCTCCTCTTCCTTTACAGTCATCCACATTAAATCTAATTATTTATTTACATAATAAATTAATTATTTACTTTCAACGATTAATGTAAACAGTTATAAATCTGTCGTCAAAACCGTTCATTACTCTTTTAAAACATGTCAGTTGACAAATCCCGCCGAGTCCCGCCTGACAGCTGTCACGTATCTTTCAAAAGAGCTTCTTTGGCGGCAACTCAACCGCGGCCAATCAGAGGCGACGAGCGATCTGTCAGCGTGTGACGCAGATTATAAAAGGTGTGGCTCTATGGCTTTTATGAAGCCAACGAAAAAGTATTCGTTGCATTTATATTTTGTTTTTAACAATTTTTTAATTACTTTAAATGTTATTTTAATTCATACACAGTATTAAATACTTCATTATAAAATTGAATAGGGGATGTTCAAGTATAACGTAAGCAGATTTATTACAATTATTACCTCCCTCCTCACCCCCCTTGTCAGCAAAGATGATGTAAACATTGCTATATAAATGTTTCTACTAATGCATTCTAATTGTTTCAATGATTCATGATCGGCAGTTATAATTCATTTCATTCAGAATAGAAAATGTAGATTGCCAGTATGTGTAAGAAAGTAAAAACTACTGCTGACGTAATCACCACTTAGACCCCCCAGCCCTAGTCTGATCAAAATAAGCAATACACGGACACCTCGCCCCTAACGCTTACGTGATATAACGGCCTCATAGAGAAATTACTATGGTTGTATTTATCGTGCAATAAATTACATTTACATATTTACTTTTCCTATGTTTATTAAACAAATTTAATTCCTTTTCTCACATAAAACAATGGATAATCATAGGAAATTGTAGAACAATCTTATTTAATATCAATAAATACAAACAGAGTTCGTCTTGTAATTAATTACATACAGTTATATCTATTTGCAAAATCGTAACGAAACTTCAACATTGTTTGCTGTCCTTTACATCCTCTTTTAAAAGACAGTGATAACAATACAATTGACATGTACACTAAAGAGCAATAACTCCTTGTCACTTAAAAATACTTATAATTCTTACTTACTCCGCTGGCGCAGCGACCGAAGTTGGTCTTAGCCGACACAAAAGAACGTACACGTCATCTCTCCTGCGCTGTCTCCTGCCAGAATAACCTATAATTCGAGAATGAATAAATCTAGAAGTAAGAATAACAGCTTTATAAAAAAACGGTGTTTAATAGACAATACAATAATCCTTGAGGTATTAACTTTTAAGTTACTGCAAGGTAACGTCATCAAGGAATTGAAAATGGGAGACGTTCAAAGATGGAAGTACGAAATTACTGCATTTGAGTTTGTTTTTATTTTCTAATCTGTTTTTAAATGTGTCTATAAACCGTATTGATTGTAATCATATTGTTGTACAAAAAACTCATGTTTCCTTTTTGTGTTTTAAGGCGAGATGAGCTGTTATTTTCTTTATGGAATTTTTATTAAATAAAATATAGTGATTTACAAATTTTATTACTTTAATTTAATGGGTATTATATTGTCTATTAAATACCGTTTATTTGATTAAGCTAACATTCTTAGATTCCAAGATTTTTAGGTTTCTTTAGGTACCGGTATTCATTGATATTGACTATAGATTTTCTTGATAAATCATACGTAGAATTTGAATATTTATTTCAACGTTAATTCGAAGATTGCAAGCTGTTTTGTGATATGACGGGCATTACGATGTACTTTACGCATTGAATTACGAGATGATATTTTAATTTATTATAAAATAAATTAATCTATAATATAGGTATTTTGAGTGTGGGTCGTCCTCCCTCCAGGTGGACCGACTTAGTGCGGACGGCAGGAAGTCGTTGGATGCGGAAAGCGGAGAACTGCGTGCTGTGGAATGCATTGAGAACGGCCTATGTCCAACAGTGGGAAGGCTGGGGCTGATGATGATGATGATGATGATTATATACATTTAAGCGATATAGTTTGTCTATGGTAATAAAATTGAGAAATAGTTTCGCATAGATTACAAAATAAATTATTACATTTGATGATTATAAAGATAGAAGAGAGCCGACTGAACATTGTCTGAAAGAGGATATACGTTAGCGATTTCAGATATGACTGGTGATAGAGATGTGCGGAGTACTATGCCGACCCTGAATACGGAAAAGGGTAGGTTGATGATAATAATTTTTTTTTACGTGAAAGAAAATATTAAAAAAAGATTTATTTGAATATCAGTCGTAACTCTTTGTATTAAGGTTTATATTCGTATGAAAGTATTTTTTTAGAATACATCGTTCGCCGGTGGTTTAATTACAACTAATGACTGTCATGTCGTGTGTTTTTTTGTCCCTGTCACTCCGGACACGTGCGAGAGTGATGGATGTTGTTAACAAATTTGTCTTTGGAATTTTTGTGGTTACTATTTTTAGTTGTTACGGACGTGTTTCCGTTCACCACCTGGCCTTTTAGTGGTTTTACAGTATACTACTTATAAAACGGCTTAACTCACGTGTAAATCGGTGTCGGTACCGACTAGTTTCGAGCCCATCGGGGGACTGGAGTTAAGCCGTTTTATAAGTAGTATAGTGAAATATCTCACGAAAGTTTTAATAGTTTAATTGGTTTTACAGTGTTCAGATATCGTTCGTATTTTTTATGAAAGGTTCGTATTTATCGTGTCTGTCTTAAATTGCTTCAGTGCCTATCTACGGGCGACCTTCATAATGTGGAACTAAAAGTGTCTATCTGTTTATCATATTGAATTCTGTGAAAGAAGATGCATTACATTCTAAGAAGCACTACTAATTTCTAGTGAGTCAACCGGAAGTTGTCACTATGTTATTATCATTGCAATACTGGCGGTGTAAACAATGTCGACACATTTACTCACAACAGTGAAAACACGCCCTTAGTAGTGATCTAAAGAAAATCAGTTACTTGTCGAACCGACACCAGACCAACGACAGACGTCTCACCATCTTCCAGCGAATCTTCAGTTTTATTAAAGGTGAGTAGGTCATAGTCAGAGAAGGCCCAGTGCACTACTATATAATAATTGTGTGCACTTCTATATGTTCCTAATTAAAAAAAAAAACAATAACAAAAACATGAATCATAAAGAATCTGATAAAAAGGAGTTTTTATAATATTAAAGACCCTATTTTTTTTCATACGAAAGCCTAAAGTCCCTCAGTTCACGAACCCTTCAACAATTCGTTGAAGAAAATAATATATTCTAAGTTTCCTTTTAAATATATTTCTGTATTCGTCATTATGTTAAGTGTCCATACAAAGTGCTTCCGTCCATCCGGCGTTGTGGACGCACCCCAACATTAGGCCGCACCCAGACGCACCCGCGAAAATTAATTATTTTCTTTATCATCACTGAATTAATTGTTACACATACTATTGTGTGTAAAATGTCATTTGTAGAAATGTATAGTAGTTAAGTGTATGAACGTTGACTAATGGCAAAACGCTGAATTCTTCAGAGGATGGGTGGCGCAGTTGTTCCCCGCTAGACCGGACCGTACCCGACATCGACCAGGTCCAGGTCCTCGCTATATAACTGTTGTTTAATATTATAAAATATGTCTTGACTTATAAGTGTAAAAAACTTATAAAGCCTACGTGTTGATAATTTGATTAAAAATTAAGAGAACTGCTATTCAAGGGGAACTAAAGAAAAAGCCGATACTCAAACAACTGTGTTTTTCCATTTTCGAATTTCATATGTACATCCGACGTTATTACGGTGAAGGAAAACATCGTGATGCACATATCGGTGAAGAAGTTCAAATATATGTGTGTAGTCAATGCCCAGTGCATTGACTTCACACATATAACCTAGTCAATCCTAATAGGCTAGGCTTCGAGTCTCTCAGTAAGGACGTATAGAGCTGATGAAGATGATGATGAAGTACATCTATTTACTTTTTGAAGTCTAAAATAAACTATATTTGTCGCTTACAGTATCTATCTATCGTAATATTAGTCAGTGATATAAAAGTTCTAGATATAAACACAAACATCCTTATACCCATGTCAATAAGGTTCAAAATACTAGTATAAGAAAAATTGTAGACCTAAAAATAAGTAAAATTCACGTAGGAGTCGTCATACGTAAAACTCCTAACATTCCTTTTAAGAAAAGAATAGTTTTGTAAAACTTGGATAGATGACTTCAACTATTGAAGTACAATCGGGGAATGTGTCGGTGTGCTTTAATGTGACAATGGTTTAAACGTTTCGTACACACAGACGACGCGGAAACCACGACTAATAGAACGTAGTTTTTAATTGTGGCAGTACGAAAATTCATTCGGTGATACAAGACTAATTTTTACTATAATCGTATTGTGTTCGATTCAAAGCTACCTGATTGGTTGTTTGTAAAAAGGGGCGGAGTTTCGACGCCAGGAATAAGGTTAGTTTTCTTTAAGCAGAACACTGCAAAGGGTCATGACTGTATATTCGACTTTCACAAAACTTCAATATAAGTTTGAATCCGTTTGTTATTACGGTGTAGGACAGGTTCGGTTCTAACTTTTATGTCTATAGTTTGACAGTTCAATTGTGTTCGCATTATAGTGCGACAGGTTTCACTGGCCCGGTAGGAGGCTCTACTATCGCGGTTTCTTTTGTTAGAAAAAATGTATATACTATAGAGGTACAAAAAAGATATTTAAAAAATAATAAAAGACAGCAGTGCGACAAGGACCAGTGACACGTTTTTGATATTGACAGAGTGTGCATGAACTATGTACCGGGTCAGTTAAATTTGTCGGATAATATCTCTGTTCTACTTTAGATGTCAAATGCAAATATTTGTGACGTAAACGCTTTTTACCCGACTAATTTAGGAAGGTAATGCGTTTGTATGACCAGCAGGTTAAACAACTGATTTTTTCTGTTTTTCATTAACAAACGCTGTTATTAATAATCTTCATAATTACGTAAATAAATCATCATCAACCTGCTCCTTTCCCTATCGAGGGTCGGCACAGTATGTACTCCATACATATCTGTCAGCTCATATCTAAACTCACAATAACGCATGTCTTTTTTCACACTATCCATCCACACTTTAGGTCTTTATAGTCATCTACATTACCTAAATATCTAGCATTTCTAATTACTTCATAATTTAACGTACTAAATATGTCGAATGTTCAGTTGTCATGAATTTAATTAAGCAAATAAAATCCAATTTATTAAAACAATACTATTCGGTATCTGTCGCTGACATGAAGCTCGCGTCAGTTATTTAACTCTATAGTTTAACAATAAATCCGCTGGACTAGCACGGCGTGACAGATGCGCTGTTATTGACAACTGACGGCCGCCATTTTGAAATCACAAAAGTTGCAATAATGTAGTTATATTAATGTTTTTTTTTGGTAAACTATTTATTATTTATTGATTATTAAGCAAGAAATAAAATTCATTAATTCAATACATGCTGTCTTGAACTGACTTCAAACGGAAGATTCTCAATACGTCTGTATTTATTGATGTGTTACCACAGAACGTCACCACTGGTGCTACCATTTTGTTATTTTTTTTTAATTGGAAGATAACGGTTGCAAGTGAGTCCCTTGTTTTTTTTTAGTTAAAAACTGTCCAATAGTTTTTGATTTATTCGTAATAAAAGTAACTAGAGTGGCGCAGCGACCCGAAGCGTGCCTTGGCCTGCGACAACAAAAGCCTCCAACCAAATGCATCGCGATCCAGTCCTGGACTTGCAGCTCGCTTAAGTCTTTCTGTACCTCGTCTACCCAGCGATACCTGGGGCGGACAACCGGGCGTCGAACACTTGGCCGCCACTGACCATCATCCATTCTTTCTAGGTGGCCGAGCCAGCGGAGCTTGTGTTATTTGCCTGAGTTATTTGTATTAATTTATAAAAATGTAATGTTTATTTGTAATACTGTCAATTTCAATGACACGGTGTTTTGGTTACAATGACTTCATATGATATTTCTATTGTTGAATATTTGACAGAACTGTCACAGAATAGATTTCATGATTACATGATTGAAAAAAAACATAACAAAATAAAGGAAATATAAATCTATATACCTTTAGTAATATAATTAATATTATAAATATTTAAGTTTGTATGGATGTTTGTTTTGTAATTCCAAAACGACTGTACAGTGTCGGGTAAGTTAGCATACAGATTACTGTCCACAACAGCGCAGTAGGTTTTTAATTCCACACGAAGTCAACAAACTAGTTTAACATAAAATTAACCATGTTAACTTGACTCTTAACGCTTTGTCTTAAAGTTACTCGAGATAGAACAATGTCAGGCATTAACAAAACAAACTTCCGTTACCTTAATTCTTCAAGTGTATCTCATCTTCATGACTCAATTTATAGTTGACGTGTGACTTCATTACAAATATTCTAAAAGGCAGCTAGTGTACAGCTAGCTGACTGGACTGGGGTGATTAAATTAAATCCCAGTCTTACTTAATGAAATATAGTTTTTTTTTTATTCCTGGTAAGCATGAGGTGTATTTTAAATGTATAAAGATTTAAGAGCCAGCTTCGTGTAAATCAATCGATCGATACAGCGGGCGCCTGCTG
>JAODUI010000016.1:4411520-4423953 GCA_027563995.1 Papilio gigon | reverse complement strand
CGAGAATTTAGGTCGAGGAACTCTTTAAAAGAGCCCCTTTCCTTGTCTTATGTCGTTGCTTGTACTATAGGAGGAGCGCGTGCTGTGGAAGGTGTTGGGGCGGGCGAGGGCTGATGATGGTATCGTTGAATTTTAAATGAAGAACTTTTTTCTTTTAGTAAAATATCAGTAGATTTTTGTTAATTTACTAATATTTCTTGTTACCATTCGTGGTAAGCTTGAAAAGCTTGTGTTAGGATATGGTTTATAGTTGTTCTTCCGGTGACCCAGCCAAAAGGCGACGCGAAGGAACATCGTCGGGTATTCCAGCTGTTTATCGGTCGACGAGTCCCATATACCCCTCCGACAACGGGGGGATGCAGAAATGCATTTCCCAGTGTAAAAAAAAGGATATGGTTAGTAGTCGAATTGCGGGATTCGAACACACGATTAATAGATCGGTAGTCTGTACCCATATACACTCTCTAACTAGGTATAGAACAGCATGGGGAATTGACATTCTGTGCGTCTCCTCATCTATATATGAGCAGCGCTTACTTATCTACTTTGGCAAATATATCGCGTTACAAGTTTGTCATCGTGTCGTATAAAAAAAAATTACATTAAAAAAAAAGTGTACACAAAAATAACTCGAAGTTATATAATTTCAAAACACAAGCAAGTCGTACAAGTTCCCCCTAGAGTCCATTCCAATCATTGCGCCGAAGCCCTCTCTGGTTGCAATCAGGACGCGGACAGACTGACGGAGCAATTATAATGTCTCTGGTCAACTTCACATCGACGTGTAATAATAGATACGTCGCCAATTACTATCACCCAACTCCGTCTGTGCTGAATTAAAGAGTATAACCCTATTTATTGCTATTGATGAGCACAGCGATAAAGATAGAAAAAGAAGGTATAGATTGTGTGAAAGATATGCGTGTGTGAGTTCAGATATGAGCTGACAGAGATGTATGTACATACCGTGACGTCACTGTGTAGGGAAAAAGGCAGGTTCTTGATTAGCTTATGTTCTACTTCTGTAACAAATTTAAATCCACGAAGCCGTTATGAAGATACTTTCTAAGTCGTAGTATTCTAGAAGGGAACTGAAGCGCTATCATAATATGAACTAGGGACAATCCGGTACTGAGTGAATAGTTTTAGTAAGAAATAAAATGAATGTTTTTCCCTTTTCTGAGTTAAAAGGATGATTGCCAGAAAAGATAAGAGGTAAGCTCTCCAATAAATGAAGAGAGATACTGATGTTAGTTTTTCCTTTCTTCATTGTTTCATGTTACAAAACAAAGTAGATTTTAGTCTATCTAAAAATGCCTCTTTCAAAATACTCCCTTCTTGAATATTCTCGAATACACCAAGTATTATAAAGGCATCGAGCTGAACAGCTCTCAATAACGGACGTCTTGTGAAAGAGCTCAGTCGAACCGATGAGGTTTTATTTAAAAATGAAATTGGAAATCAATTCTGTGCCACCTTACACCTAGGGTTGACACCTTTTTAACTACTCGGGTTTTATTCATCATTTTGTCTGCCTATTACTGGACATCTGTTCAAATGCCTTTTACAGTATACAGTCCTTCACTCTTACGGTGAAGGAAAACATCGTTATATAACCTTCATATTTTAGCGAAGAAATTCTAAGATATGTGTAAAGTCAACCAACCCGCACTGGGCCAGCGTTGACTATGGCCTAGTCGCCCATAATACGAGAGTAGGCACCGAGCCCTTCAGTGGGGACGTATAGCTGATGATAGTGCGTCCTCCACCTTCCTCATTTAACAACTTCCGCCGTCCGAACCAAGTCTTACACGGGCTGGGCATCGATGTCTTCAAGTGATACAAAAAAATATTTTTACGCTGTCAAGGGCTAAAGTTTGACAGAGAAAAGGATTAATGAGTCATTGGTCGTCCCATGTCCTCGACATCAATATTCTAGTCAACGTTTTAATAAGTGTTGGCAGCCCTACATCTCCAGGCTGGATCGCACAAAAAGACGCCGTCTAACCAATATTAGTATTTACAGCTTTAGTTATAGTATACATTTCTTTACGTTAAGGGACACGTATTTGATTTATTTCAATATGAGAATAGATTTGATGGAGTTGCGGGTAGATTGTAATTTTCTTCTGAACACCACAATTGTTACAAGTCGATGACAATTGTACATTTTAAACTAGAATTAATAAATTAGGAATCTTATATCAGCCTTTGTATGCCCACTGGACATAGGCGTTCCTCAACACAGTATGCTGTCCTACGTCCACCTCCGACAACTCCTTGTCGGGGTTTTTTTTTATAAGAGAAGAGGG
The DNA here is from genome assembly GCA_027563995.1 of Papilio gigon. Taxonomy (NCBI): domain Eukaryota; kingdom Metazoa; phylum Arthropoda; class Insecta; order Lepidoptera; family Papilionidae; genus Papilio; species Papilio gigon. The sequence continues at coordinate 4,421,641 of JAODUI010000016.1, read as the reverse complement.
CAAACCCTGTCGGTTTGGACCAAAAAAGTTTAACGAATGGTTTATAGGAAATAATAGATTAAATATTTTGGCAATGACACGTCGAATTGTCGCCTAGTTTGAGTTCCGTTAATATCGTAACGGGGAATTCCCCGACGGGATCTTTTATGTTATAATTAAGTATGATTTAAAGATAATATTAGGTGTGCTCATATTTGTAATATAACTCACTGTAAATTATAATATGAACTCTGACATGATTGGTTTGCGTCTACAACTTGGATAATTAAGATTTCTACCTATTGTTATTTGGTAGTCTGGGACTCTCGCCCTTCCCGATTGGACCTGGTTCGTTCAGGCTTCGATAGTCCCTTTGTTCCTCAATTCGTTGTCGTTCATTCTTCGGATTGCTGTTAATCTCCTCGATTTTCTTTTGTTTGTAAGTTTATTTTAAAGTACATCAATCTATCTGTACGTTTAATAAAATTGAAATGTCCGTGTGTTCGTGTTTTGTTTGTTTGACTGCAAGTTCGCGGTTGTTTCGAGAAATGTCGCCATGTAAAATATTGGTATGTAAACATTTCTATACACTTAGAAAATTATATAAAACTAGAATGTATATAATTCTACGCATAAAAAGAACACAAATCATCAGAAGTGTTCGCAATAAATAGGCCGTTTTATCTAGAAATTTGTAACTACCCTCACCTCTTAATGTTATCGCTCCAGAAACTTTCTCTTGAACTTTTCGAAGGGGGAACAAATATCCTTTCAGATAGGAATTATTGTTTCTCGCTGTCTCGACGTTTTGGCAACAATTCTCGGTAAGAAAAAAATATCAAAATGCCTATGAATTTTATACGTTTTTTTTACGTTTTCCATTAAAGCGTCAAATGGAGATCAAAACTATTTTAAAGTTCTTTTAAAGTAGGCAGAGATTAGATTCCATCTGACGAGGTCCTGGCACACATCTGCCTATTTTACATTCAGAACACATGATGGACGGTTTAGGATGCTAATATCACCCTATATCCTTGGATTATATGGTCTATAATTTAATCATATCTCTAAGGGTAGGTTTTATGGCATCGTACACGAGGACACGTGACGGAGCAATGAATTTATAACACGTCCACATGCGGCAATTTCTGTCAATAATAACTTGATTTATTGATATAATCGTAAACTACCACGCTCTTAATATAGAAGGGTAGGTATAAATGATAAAGGATTTCTTGATGATGTCAAATTTGATGACGGTACTTAAGTTTTTTTTTTAATATCGGTTAAGTAAAAATGGTTCGAGATGAATTATTGGTTAACATAAAGATGTACAATTAACAGAGTTTTGTTTTTTTTATATCATACTGTGGAAAGTTGATAGACAAGGTGTGGATGGATTGCTGGAAAGTGGACATGCGTTTGTGAGTTCAGATGTAAGCTGACAGAGATGTATGGAAGAGTGGTATATACTGTAGCAACACTATGTAGAGAAAAGTGCAGGTTAATGGTACTATGGTAGGAGTTGGGTAAGATCTACCCAGCAGTGGGCAGACGTGGCGATGGATAGTTTCCTAGCGAACAAAGATATATTTTGATAATGTAGTTACCTGTCATTTTGTCCGCGGCGCAACATTTCGCAACATCCTGATTAAGTCGCCTTCCGACTGTTAACTCCTTCCTTCCTTCACCAGTTCAACTGTTTCAATGACTGTTATAGACAGACAGACAATATTAACTTATTTACTAAGCGCTAGATTTATTATCTCCAGGTTGACCGATGACTTAGTGGATGGCAGTCGTTGGATGTGGGAGGAGGACCGCATACTGTGGAAGGCATTGGAAGGCATTCGTCTAGTAGGCAGACAGGGGCTGATGATGATGAAGATGATGATTCACTTATTTTTAAATAAAATGATATAAATTTAGTAACAGTAAAATTTAGAAAAAAAACTGGTTTGAATGACTTTTGTTGCAATTAATATAAAATAATTTAAGTGATATAAGGTTTTTTGCAGGAATAAAAACGCAAAAAAACTTTGACCCCGACGTGATTTGAACACGCAACCTTCTGATCTGGAGTCAGACGCGCTACCGTTGCGCCACGGAGTCGATACCGACGAAGGTGAATTTATATATTGATTTATTGTTGAGTTCTTTATCAATAATGGGTTAACATTCTTAAAAATATATTTTTTGTTAGTTATCGTATAATTGTTTACTATCCGAGGATATATTTAAATTTTAATTATTATACTTATTTCAGTAGAAAATATACTAGGAAACAATTTTCTATTAAAAAATCATACAAATATTAAACCAATCTCTTCGTAGCATAAAGAATACATTGAGAAACATATGAAATATTCAAAAATACGTATTCTCAAACAGCAACGAAAAGCGACTGAAATTTTTACTGAGACATGCAGGGGGTGCATATTTGACTAACTTTGAAATGGACCATCTCGTACTTTGACATCACAACAACTGCAGACACCAGTTCCCGGACTATCTTAAATGTTGCACTTTTGTAATTTGTCTACGACAATTTGTGAAAATTTCCACAAATTTTACATCGAACCATCGAATGATTTCATTCACAAAGATACTATATTTTGACATTTCAGTGGACAAGCAGAGATGGATTTTGTGAAAAGTGATGACTAACAATGTGATAATGCCAGGCGCGCTGCCTACACAGTGCAGCCGTCATCACCCTGATGAAGGACCCCCTAAGGGTCCAAAACTAGTCGGTACCTACACCGATCTACACGTTAAGCCGTTTTTATTAGTAGTTTAATATGATAACGGAAGATTTCTAGAGCACCAAAACAACCAGCACTGATGACGTAAGTAAGACAGCAACAAAACACCTCAAAAGACTAAATACCAGGTTATCGGCTCGATAGCCCCCTTCTCGTGTTATGGAGACGAGTGCCTGAGTTGACAGACAATTCCAGATGGACTGTATGTATGTATGAAGCGGGGGTAATATGATTGACAGTTCCCATAAATGACGTATCAGAGCGTTCGTTCGAAGTAACTATTTTGAAAGGGATTAGATTGATATTTTTTAAAAATCTAATCTATATAAACTACGTTATTATCACCTTCAAGGAATTGTGTAATGGTCTGTCTTTAGCGATATTTTCAAAACAGTACAAGTGAGGGTCCTTCAGCATACTAGCGTATCTCTTTTTCAATGGTATCTGCTCCTCTGTTATTGATGTCCGGGCGTCGATGATCACCTCGTGATCCCGCCGGTTGCTCCCTTCTCTTATCCTAAAGGAATTTGTTTAGGTACATTGTAAACTGTCGGCATTCATAAGATGTCTTGATGCTGGGGGTTGTCACTTTAAAATGTACATTATAACCTCATTGTTGACACAAAACTGTATTACATTGTGTTGCCAGATCTAATATGATACGTGATGAAGCCATGAAATAATGCTTGTGTTAGTTTTGTTATTTATGTGCAGTCCCCTATTCGATTCTCGAATTATTTAAATGTTTTTGTACAACTTATTAAGTATTCAGTGCAAATTTCAAATAAAAAAAAACTTATGTAACTATAATGTTTTTAGTGTACATATTAATTGGAGTGTGTGTATGTAATATAACGATCCAAAGGCCATATTTTTTCGTCTGCTTGTCTGTACGCGGTTTTCTGACTGAAATCCGACATGACTGGACATATTTTATGCAGCATTACAAAGCTAAAATAGTTTAGATACGTTTGTTATTTCTTATTTCTATTGAATTCGAGTGTAAAGTCCATTATTTTAAGTACAGTTCATCGTCACGTAAGTCTACAAGACTCTCATCGATTCGCGAAAAATGTTCCCGCCAATGAGAGGTCGCCACAGTTGTAGATGAGTTATTTTGCGTTATTATTTAGTATAAAATGAATGCGCGGGGCGGGTAACAGCGTTGTGCGTGTTAAAGGAACAGTAAATCCATCGTGCAACTTCTGAAATTGATTAAATAGTGCAGAGGGAAGGAAGGAGGGCGTCCGGAGGGAAGCGGGGCAAGATGGCTGCCGTTACGTCATTTTCACAGCGGTACGTTTGGAATTAGATCAGTGGCTTGCACGCAGGCCGGCGTGCGGACGTTTGTTAAACGGCAACCGGTTACTGAACGGGCGCGTACTACCGTATTAGTGCTTTTTTCAGTTTTTGTGCGACGTTTCTTTTTTTTTATTTTTTATTATGTTTCCCACCGGCCGGACGCATTTATGGTTGACGTAAGTTTTTTAATCTTTGTCATAATATTTATTGAGCTTTGAAACAGCTTTTTTTCTCATTTTTTTTTATTAGTCTCCGTAAAAGGTCATTTAATAGATCGATTTATTTCATAGAAAATATACGAAGCGATGTTTTTGATTACATATTAAGAATAATATGATAAATAAGTTTTATGATGTACTGTGTTCGGCCACAACAATAAAATCATTTAGTTTGAAGCCATTAAGGCTGGCCTGGCGTTGTGGCCTGAAATACAGTTGAGAATAAAAACAGTTACGTATTTCTACAATGAAACAAAATAAGTCCTTTCCTAATTTAGGTATTTTTTTGAATTTCATTTGACCTATAATGAAGTAAAAATTTTTTTTTTATTTTCAACACAACATCTTAACCATTTTAGAATACGGCTATTGTAGTAATTATTTAAAAAGATTCGTTTCTTAAAAAAATTATTAAACATCGAATTATCAATTGTTCGAAGTATGCCTTTGTTTGAATTATATAATTTTTAAACGACCAGTGACAAGGCGGAGCCAATATCAAAACTGCGTCAATGAATTGGCAATTTAAAAAATTCCCTCGTTATTTACTAACCACGTATACATTTTTAGCGATATTTTATTTACATCTCATCATCATGTTAAATATTAAACATTTAATAAAAAATCGTTTAAATTTTTATCCGTCGAGATGTCAACTGAATCTAATACGAATCTAGCTGGTTGATGTACAAGAAACAATTAAAGTGAAACAAAATATTTTATCCTACATCTAAATTTCACCTCTGAAAAGGTATCTCTTTGGAATTATATAATACAATATTCTGTGTCATCGTCATCATCATCATATCAGCCACACGACGCGCACTGCTGAGCGTAGGCTTCCCCCAACGATCGGTCCTCGCCCGCCCTCATCCAGGATGCTCCCGCAAACTTGACCAGATCAACGGTCCATCTTTCGGAAGACCGACCCACGCTGCGTCGACCTGTCCGTGGTCGCCATTCCAGGATATTCTGTGTGTTAGTAATTTATTTATGTTCCGAATGAATTGGAGCAACTGCTTGATATTTTTTTTTTAAATTCTAAAACAATAATATAGGGAGTGTAAACTGGCGACACCACACAGAGCGTCTATATTCAATCGTCATCATCAGCCTTTGTCTTCTACTGGACATAGGCCTTCCAATGCCTTCTACTCGGTTCTAGTATTTAAACATATTATGAAAAATTAAAATTAAACATTTTATTACATCACAAGTACAGTCATATGGCAACATCAAAAATTAAACGTCGGTTTACTGTACGTCATAATGTCCTACACTAAAATTCCTACTAGACATAGCCTTGTTAATCGAAAGTGTTTCTCATATGAAATAGATTTGAGTTTTATTACTTATGAAAACGGCTTAAATCATATGTAAATCGGTGTCGGTACCGACTAGTTTCGACATTGGGACTCTTCAGTAAGCGAACGCGTGATAGTACCAATCCCACTCTCCCTGATGAAGAGTCCACGATGGGCTCGAAACTAGTCGGTACACCGATTTACACGTGAGTTAAACCGTTTTATAAGTAGTATAGTGAAATGTCTCACGAAAGTTTTAATAATTTAAGATTTAAACTACTTATGTTGTATATCAGTCGATGTAACTTGGTTTTATAAAAGGTCACAAGTTTAAGTTAAGCTACTTTGCAAAATGATATACGATCCCACGGGGCAGATCGTGAGATGTTTTTGACAAAGTTGGACTCAAGTCGTGCTCTTTGCTATCGGATAAAATTGCTACACCACTATGCAAGTTAAAATAGTTCAAACGAATTTTAGATAATCCGTCCCAATAGTTTAGTAGTTTTAATTAGTTTTATAGTGCAAATATACACTCAATATGATTTCAATTTATGAATGAAACACATTTTGCATTACATTTAAACTTTTTTTTGGTGACAGGGGATAATGTTAGAAAGATACCCTGCCTTCTGGTAGGAAGGTTTATATACCATTTGACCTATTAAAATCTTCTCGGTGATCCTCAAGTGAAACTGATGATGGTCCCGAAATTTCTATGGAACGTGGCGGAACAAAATTTTATTTTATAGAAAATTCAATCCAAAAAGTTTCTTATCATTTAATATATCAAAGTATTGTATGCATTTTATTTTTTAACATTATTTTTGATTCAATCGCGTCACCCTATAGACGTACACTGTCGGACGTAAGTCTCCCCCACTGATCGACCCAGAGATTGGTTGCCGGCACCCTCCCCAAACGCACTCAGGGCTGCCAACTGGCAATAATCTACACTCTAACTCTAACAAATAATTAAACTATGTCCAATATAACTTAATACAAGTATAAAAAGAGTTAAGTATAAAAAATGTAATGCTCTATGATTATATTTACCATTAAAGTCTTCGTCATTAACCTGCCCTTTTCCCTATCTAGGGTCGGCAAAGTAATAATATGAACCTAAACAAGCAGGTGATACTGAATGTGGTTGGCTATAAAGGTAGAGGAAGACCTAAGGTGTGTGTGTATAAGATGCGTAAGCGTGAGTTCAGATATGATGACAGAGATGTACGGAGTACTGTGTCTACACTACGTCGGGAAAAAGGACAGTTTGGCATATCACTTTAATCGTTGACTTTACACAAAAGACGTAGCTCAAGATATTCTGGTTACGGAATACATAAGAAAAGTCACCGTTGACTTTAATGTCACGTGATAAATGACACAATGTCAAGTAAATCATTTGTCACGTGTTACAAGAGATCATCCAGTTTGAGATTTCATTGGACAGATGGCGCTTTTCCATTGTTGCCTCACGGCTCGGCTTGATGAGAAAAAAAAAGGGAAAAAGTAATTCATACCACAGTTAATAAACGGTCGCGTATTTATGAAAGGTTTTAAAATATTTCATATTTCCATACTCCTTTGTTCGGCGTTTATTATGCTTTAAATATTTCTGTACGGTTTATTTTGTATAAGATTTATTCTATAGAATTAAATAATTTAATAAAAACGTGTATTAGTGTCTAGAAACGTCAAGTATCTTATTATAAATGTAAAAGTTTGTATGGATGTTGACAGGAAGTCGTTGAATGCGGACCGCATAGTGTGGAAGGCATTGGGAAAGGCCTATGTCCAGTGAGCTGATGATGACGGCATGGATGTATGTTATTATGTATTCCCTGAACAACAGAACAGATCTCGCTGAAATTCAGCATTGATATAGAACATCGTCTATTTTTTTTTGCTGTTCCGCACAGGCAGAAGCTATTCTTGTTATAAAACCGAAGTACTATATTTATTAATGTTTATATATTTACGTTATACGGAAGGAAAAATAATTATCTTTACTTGGTTTTACCCAATGACGCCTTTACAGTTTCAATTAATACGGTATGGTTCTGCTTAGCAAGACGAGATGACATCTGCTGTCTTTGACGTAACGTAGAAGGCCTAGAGGTGAGCTGATCGTATCCAGTAGCAGCTTGCCTCTGGCTGGGACATTGTTTTTATAACTCCGATTTATTGATAAGCGATGTAACGAAAATTGTGAAACAGTACAATACGGCTTACCCGGAAGAGATTTACTCTCTGGTTGCCGTCACGGATATCGATGGTTGAACGTGGTGAAAAGACCTAAGGGAACTGCAAGTACGGGACTAGGTCTGGCACGGAATCGAGTGGAAACCTCTACGAAGACCAAGTACTTTGAGTGCCTCTATCTATTTAGTAATCAAGATTTTTTTTTATGAGGACTAAGCTAACGCTGGAAGCGTCCCATCCCATCTGATGCCAAGTGATGATTTGGTCGAAAGTTACGCTAGTTTAGAAGTGCCTATTCACTCTACTATAGTTCGCCCCCACTTCGTTATTGGACGGAAACACTGACTTCGGCAACACATGCCACTCCTTTGCTGCGAGCATTTTATCAGATCTCGTCATGATTGAGCATTTAATCATGCGGAAATGATATAAAAACTCCTTACTTGTTTTTTTTTTAAAGAAAACAATTTGATGCTGGCAGTATAAATTGTTATTCGTAACAGTTAAAAACAAATGAATGCAGTCTTTCTTAAACATTTAGCAATTATCAAGAGAATTCACAGTAAGTTTAATTAAAAACAGTCGGCGACGCGAAAAAATGTTGAGAAGCGCTGGCTTAGAACAACGGAGCATTTGCGGCGGCGCATGTCCAGTTTAAGGAGACCCCTACTGCTTATCAAGGATATTAAACACAATTCAACAAGCTTCTTCGTGTTATAATATTGTAATTTTTATCAATACATAAATTAAGTTTACCGGACAATACTCGACATTGTTCAGGTTCGTTCCCTGGTGTACAAATATACTTTTTGATTTTTCAATTTCATATATACATTATCTAACGCTCTTACGATGAAGGAAAACATCGTGATGCACATATCGGTGAAGTAATTCAAAGATATGTGTGTAGTCAATGCACTGGCCAGCGTGGTTCATTATGGCCTAGTCCTTCTGATGACAGGGTAGGCTCCGAGCCTCTTAGGACGTATAGTGAGCTAATGATGATGATATGAATTAAACAGATACTAGTTGTCGCACGCGACTGTCCTCCAAAAAAAATCTTAGTCTACAAGCTAAGATTCATATTGCACGCAAATTACATCGTAACAAACCATTCATTCATCCAAACTATTGCATTATATTAGTAAGAAGTAATATTTGCAAACAGTTTTATAAAATTTACGACTTTTAATTGAATTTTTCATCTGGTGCTAAGTACGTAGGGGTCAAGTTATGTCGGTCGTAGTACAATGTCGTTCGTTGTGGGCGCAGCGACCCACATAGTTTAATTATTGCTGGGATGCGACCGGCAGGCGCCGGCGAGGCCTCTGAGTAGGCGAAAGTACATTCAAGTAAAAAATGTTTTCCTTCAATAAAATGATTTAATTTCTAAATATCTTTAATAAGTTTTTTATTTATTTGTAGATATACAAGATAATAATTAAATAGTACTACGTATCTTTGACTTAATGTAATTTAAGTAAAGTCGACTTAACTTGATTTATTTAAAATACAATGCGGACATATTAGTAAATTAAAATAAATATTGGGTACTAAAAATTTACAATATTTCCTGATACGTTTAAAAACATCATATCCATTACTTTCTGTCGACCTTCAATAATGGTATAGTCCTAAGAAAACCGGCAATGAATTACGTTCACCATAAACGATCGTCAAATCCGGTATCCAGTACGCTGCCATCTGTTCTCAGGCTTCGGACGTTACCGTGAAATTCCACTGCATTTAAACTTCTTTTGAAACATATAGTTGTACGTTTCTTTTCAAAGAGTGTGAAAGAGATGACGGTATGTTATAAATTTCTACAACTGTTTGGACCAAGTTGGAGATATAAAATTTATCTCGTATTAGTAGTCTTTTGTTTGGAGGCCCTGAGTTACCTCAGCTCAGAGATAAAAATGTAGATAAACAGCAGATGTTTAGTAATTTTAAGATAGTTACATGCAATTACTTACAACATTTCTTTTGTTAAAATATCAGCAGATTTTATAATTTATTAATATTTCTTCTACCACTCTAGCTAAGCTATGCTCTGCTAGGTTTTCTTTGACAGGATTGCTAATGTTTGTCTTTAAGAGGCATTTACAGTTTCACCGGGCTTGAGGTGGCCGGGCGCGGAGGGCGCCTAGCCTAAACCTCGATTATGAGTAACGAAGCTCGAGGGCTCCCTCAGGAAACTCGGCTCGGGCTGTTACTTCGGTGTTATTACCGGATTGGTTGGGATGACCGACGGCGGAGTCGAAGTAACGGCGCGATGCCAACTTCAGGTGTTGGGCTATGGTAGGCAAGTCCAAGTCTATGTGTAGATCGCTATTACGCATGTACCA
>JAODUI010000016.1:4384127-4396686 GCA_027563995.1 Papilio gigon | reverse complement strand
CGGATTTCCGATCACGTGGTCGAGAGTTCGAATCCCTCCATTCGACTTTTATAAACCATATCCTAACAATCTTAGAGCTCAGTTGGAGTGGTAAATATCATTACAGCATTCTTATTATTTGAACAATCTATTCCGATATACATTATGCATTTATGAACACATTTATCTCCCGTACCCAGAATTCAATTTTCACCAACTCTCCTAATTGTGACATCGACACTAAGTGACATTGTCAGTGAAATGGGTTATTTAATTTTCTAGAAACTTTGGTCAAGTCAATGTGACAAAAAGTGTCTTATGACATAGATTTTAATATTACATTATATACCATTTTTCAAACCATTAGGTAAATAGGTCGGAGTCATCGTGCGTAAAGCAATCGGCTATATACTGCTGATCTTATGTACTTGAAACATTTTTTTCTAAATAAACTACGTACATATTCGCAATATGTTTTAAGTATTTGTTGCAGTAGTGAAAACAGCACTGAAATAAATTCAGAACAGTCTACAGTCAGACACAAAATCTCCGCTATTGATCCGAGTCCAGAACTAGTGTATTTTAATGTAAATTATGAAAATTTTGTTTAACACTTGTTTTATTGAGTGTACTAAATAGAGTGGCTAAAAAACACAGATTGCCCAATGACCTTGCGGTAAACGACGGTACATTGCGAAGCAAGAGGTAACCACGAGACGCAACAGGCAAAAAAGTATATTATAAATAATTGACACAATTCAAGTCTTTTTACTTCATCTTAAATGGGAAGGGGACGTGAATTTGGCGGGGGAGAGGACCCATAGGACACTGTCCGTCACTTACTTCGTCTTTCAAATGAAGAAATTTACAAACACGTGTGTCCTCGAGCAGAGGGTACTATCTCAAGTCATGCGGACAGTTATAGTACATTGTATAAGATGTTTTATCTTGTTATCACCTTTTATTTAAAAACTAGCTTTGTATTAAAGAAATTTAGTAACCTTTGCACTATTCCATACAGTCTATCTCCATCAATACAAACAGATTTTAAATTCATACTTTTTTTTTTATTAAAATAATAGTAGATTATTGTTATTATACTAATGTTTGTCGTATCAATCCAACTAAGCTCTAAGCTTGGGCTAGGATATAGTTTACAATAGTCGAATGGCGGGATATGAACTCTCGACCACGTGATCAGATACCCGTATCATTAAGCATTAAGCTATTGGCGTGTAACTATGTAAAGTTACTTAGCATGATTCTATCAAAATATGTTTATATGTCTGCAAAATGCATGTAAATACTAGAAACAATTTAATTAGAAATCAATTTAATATTCAAACGCTGGATGCTCGGGGCCGTTCGCTGACGAGGCCCGAGGACTGGGGGAGTATGGTTTAATATAAAAGCGGAAGCGACTTACAAATATTTTATTAAAAAACTATAATGAACCTTATATAAAGGTACATAAAGAACTTCGCAAGAAGACACTTTGAAAATAAGTTCAAATTATTATCAGCTCAGTATACGTCCCCATCGAAGACCTCGGAGCCTACCATATTATTAGGGGTGACTAGGCCATAGTCAACCACGCTGGCCCAGTGGGTGTTGGTTGGCTTCACACATATCTTTGAATTTCTTCGCCGATATGTGCAGGCAGGTATACATTCAAATGCCATTACTTAATCCTTAATTAAAGCTAAAATAGTCATTGAAACTGAATATTTTTATTTAATAAGATGAAAAAGGACCGTCACGGTAAAGATTGCGCGAGTGCAAGGATGTTGGCACAGGTTAGGTCATCATAGCAGTGATTTGGGGAAGCCTACGTTATTAGACGAGATTTAGCTAATGATGATGATGGTGATGAATAATAATTGTTTACGTATTATTAGGTCGTGAAACTTAGCCACCTGTTTATTACAAAAAAAAAGTCAATTTGTCATTACAGCTCTTCCATCCACCATATCATCATCATCAGCTCACTGTAAATCCCCAATGAGGGCTCGGAGCCTTTCTTTATAAGGGGTGACTAGGCCATAGTCAACCACTCAAACTCAATTAACTATATACTTAAACCTTAATGATTTACAGCTGAGATTCAAGATAAGAAAATTACCGAAAAAAGCTGCACCTAATAATCTTGTCACGCTAAGCTTGCGTCTTATCCCGCACGACATTGGTCGCCAGCCGTCAGCGAGAACATGGCAGCTCGTTAGTCCGCAAGCTGCGATTGTACCATTCATTCACTCACCATACACTAAACATACTCACTCATACAAAATTACAATAGTTTGTTTTGTATAAACAAATCGGAATTTGGTAAAGTTTTTAATAAAATATCTTTCTTAATGATAGATTAATTGTATTAAGTGAACTTTTGTTTATGATTTTTAAATAGTTTCGTTATAAAATATCTAAGAAATGTATACTGGTATTATAAAGCTGTAGATTTTGAACGCGCTAATCTCAGGTACTACTTTTTATGTCAGACGGTCTATCGAAGAAGATTATAGGCCTTGTAACATCACGTTATAACCAATAGGAGGGCCGTAAAAATTAAAAATGTCGCAACAACTAAATTCTTCGCGTAGGAATTCGCTCGCATACCTAATTCTAAATGTAAACGAAAAAGATTTCTGTCTCAATATATTGTTTAAGTAAAGAGTTTCTATTTAAACAAAGTTAGGAAAATTTGTTTGTTTATTTCTCAATTCCTTCAGTTCTCAAGTTTGAATCATAAAGTTTATTAAAGTTGCCTTAAATGGATTTATTTACGAGTTGAATTCACTCAAAACTATTTCGTAATAGAATTGAGTTGACTATAGAATAATACATTATGAAATTCTGTTGATATTTGAGGTTATGTTTCATTATTAATTTGTGTTATGTACAATCTGCCCACCTCATTGCTGGACATAGGACTTTCCAATTTGCAGTCCTCCGTCTTCCACATCCAACGACTTCCTGCTGTCCGCAATAAATCGTCTATCCACCTTTAGGAAAGACGCCCAAAACTCCTTCACCTCCTCATCCAACCGTAGCCTCCATTCCAACAATTTCCATATGAAATTCTAAAATCCAAAATACATAGTGGGATCAAACCCAGGACTTGCAGATTACAAGATACGTGAACCACTGAGCTATCGACGCTATGTATGCCTGACCTAATGTAGAGTTAGTCTCGTATTTCCTACATTACAACGCAATTGTAAAACATTGGAAACAATGAACAATAACTCATACCCAATTCCCACACGTTACTGTATGAAATCCTTGGGTTTTTTTTTTAGTCGACGAGGTTTTTGATAACAATCTAAAGGTTGCGATGGAGTTAAGAATGGTTATCGTCTAATTGGCCTCTTAAATAACCCGAGCAAAGACTTATTTTTTTGAAAGAAAAGCCTAAGTGGGATTTGACCTACAAAACTTCCACGATGGCCACCTTAAAGAGCAACTGAAGATGGGTCCGGTGTCTCTAAGGAACACACCGGAATAGCAAAGCGATTGAAGCGCCAATAGCCTATTAATTAAGTCTATTCTAAACAGTTTAGCAATGACAGTCTCTAAATTATCTACTACATCCATCTCAATACATCACTATCACTCGTCATATCTGCTTCTCCCTTATGCATATCTTTCACACAATCCATCCACACTTTCTCTATCGTTATAGCCATAAATTCAAATATAGAATTGTACAGTAAATTAACATTCTTTCCTGGTTGCATTTAAACTTATTTTTAACTTACCCGTTCTTCACAAAGGAATACTTTAGGAACCGCGCCTGCCCGTGTTATAAATCTTCTTACAATGTACCACTGAATAGCGACTGATTATTGAGTCGCTCGCGACCTGATTGCTTTTAATAACCAAACAGATGATTCGTTCTTTATTTAACACGTTCGCTTCAAAAGTGGTGCGTGGTGCAAACGTGTCCTTCTCTGGGGTGCGAAGGGCATAACTTTGTTAAGGGGTGGGGTCTAATGGACCGCGTGTCATACTAATGTCTACTCAAGGAGCGGGTCAATAACACCTCGTACCGCAGGGACAGAAAGTACGCGAAAATTGATGCGAACGTGTTAATGACATAATTTAAATGTTAACAGTTTTATAGTAATTAAGTTGTTTTATGTAGTATGAGAATTAAAGATAAGTTCTGTAATATAGTGGGGTAAGGTAGAGACTATAGACTACCATTTGGCGCTGATCAGACACAGCTTTTTCATCTTTATATCATTATGATCTGCAGATTGTGCGTGAAGAGATGACAGGTATAAACAAGAGGGTGAGATTGAATGTCTACAAAGGTAGAAGACCGAGGTGTGGATGGATTGTGTGAAAGATATGCGTTAGGAGTAAATTCGGATATAGCTGATAAAGATGTATGGAGTACATACCGCAACGGCTCTACGTAGATACAAGAGTAGATTGCTGATGTATTGTTAAGTAATTTAACCCGGGTGTCATTTGTTAAAACTTTTTATCATAACCTCCTTGGTGAGCTATAACGCTCATACGAGCGATGATTTGCTTGTTATGTTTGTGTGGATGCTCTGCAGTAATCAGAGATGATAATTTGAGTTAACAATAAACAATGGCGTAGGTGCAATCTCGATTATATGCAGGCGACACCTTTAGCCTTTTCTGGAAACGAAAGTGAAAGAGAACAATAGTGGTATCAAATGACATGTTATTTTAAATTTCTGGGGAAAATATCTTACTAATAATATAAATAAGAAAGTTTTAATGGTTATTTATTACGTATTTGGAACACTAAATGAACCTCGCTGATGTGTGATACATGAAGAAGACAAACCTGAAATTGAAGCCTATAAAATAGCAAATCTTAAGTGGCGATTGGCCGCCACATCGGTCGCAAAACAGACCACCGTTTGGGCCTGAAAGCTTTGGAATGGTGGCCACAAGGACTGATGACTTGGTCAAGATTACGGGAGTGCACTGGATGCGGGCACAGGAGCGGTCATCGTGGCAATCGATGGTGGAGGTCTACGTTCAGTTGTGAACTACATTAAGTTGAGAATTATGTTGAGTTAGATTATAATCTCGAAAGAGGTTAATTAAGTTTTTTTTTTCTAATTTCGTATTGATGAAGTCGTTCGTTGTTTGTAAATATATTTGTTACCATAACTTAATTTAATTTTTGTTTTCAAAACGACGTATTAAGAGAAATTTTTGCTATATAAAGCGCGTTATTATTAGCTTATTTACTAAATGAAACCGACCTTTTCTCTCGTAAAGTCAAAGCCAAGTTGCGAGTGAAAGTGCTAAGCAAGTGCGGAGCCAAGTCACGTAAGTCTTACTTAATATTCTAAGTGATGACTTAAGTTAAGTCGTCCAGCTCTCACGGCTGCGCGCGTCTATTGTCTTTGCTGTAATTTAAGGGTTTTTGCGCCATATTGCGTTATTGTTAACAATTTCCATGAGAAATTATTGTTACATTTTTTTATGTAAGTTTGATTCTTTGCGTTTTACATAATCAAATTATAGCTCGCAAGCCTACCAACAGTTTTAACTGAACATTCGAATAAACTGAGAAGTAGAGTTCTAAGTGATAGTTAAAATTTTATCTACAAAAGTAAGCTTTAACTGTACATATACTGACACCGAGTTGCACGTGAGTTAAGCCGTTTTATAAGTAGTATAGTGAAATGTCTCACGAAAGTTTTAATAGTTTAATTCTAAATGCAGGATTACATTTCTATTTAACCGTTCATAAACAAGCAACAATTAAACACGGTACAAATATTTCTTCCTAGCATATTAACAGGGAAAATCGGTTTTAAAATAGGTGCGTGCGCTTGCACGTGCGCACGTTTCCGTCGACTGAAATAGCATGTAACGCCGGGTGTATCAGTAAATGTTTACACTCGGGCCAACACGCGGCGTACTCTTACGCTCCCACTGATACGAAGTAACTAAAATCGTAAGTATAAACATCACGAACGATTTGAATAAGCTTGCGAAAGCTTTACTGAACTAAAAATGAAGCTTTTGAAAAGTGTTTAAAGCTTCAGGTAAAGTACAGTAGTACCTCAACAGAGTTCAAAGAAACACAAAAAAAAATAGAAAATGTCAATTTCATCAGTGTAAACCAACACTAAGATTTTAAGAAACAAGTTATATTCACAGGTGGTAGATATGCGCTGGGGGGTGCGCGACGAAGCCACCGACGACCACATGACCACAGAGCTGTGCATGCGCGAGATAAAGAACTGCCAGCGGCTGTCTATGGGGCCCAACTTTGTTGTGTTCCTCGGACAGAAGTATGGTTACAGGTCAGTGTCAGCTAAGTTCGTTTTTGTCATAGACTTTTAAGTATTACTGACGGACTTTAGACTCTAACTTAAAATAATCTGCCTTAGATCTAGTACTGGTCGCTACATAAATCTAACTGATTTACACAGTGCGCCAAATTTAACTGTGTCGGTGGACAAAACTGAAACTAATGTACTCTACTCGATAGCTCACAGGCGCCTCCAGTGTCAAATAACTGCACCAAGTTTTCTAACAGACCGGAAGTGGACCAGTCTAATAGAAAAGTTCACACTAATGTATCAATTTCCACCGATTTTTTTAATCAATCTTTCTTTTATTATATGCCATTTGTTTATAGACCAATACCGACTTACGTGCTGTCATCGGAACTCCAAATGTTGAGAGACGAGCTGGCAGCAGGCGGTGTTGATGTCATCCTACTTGATACCTGGTATAAGAAGGATTCAAACGCAGTACCCCCAGTGTCAGTGCTGCAACCGATCTCATCTATACTGGTCAATTTTAATAACAAGGTAAGTTACATTTGAAATGAATTTAGAAAGAGTTGAATATATAACAAGAAAGCTGACATGAGAGAAAAGGAGGTAACGTCTTTGATGATAGAAGACGAAAGAACGTGAGTAGTATAAAGACAGGGAGATGATGAAGGGAGACAACAATATTTCCTTTGTACAATAAACAAACAACGTTCATTTCTATCAGCTATCATATTTGAATTCACTAATTTTGGAAAAATCCTCTTCACATGATCCAGAGAGTTCCAAAGCTCCAAGCTGAAGACCAGGCGGTGTGGTGGGACACGCTGTGCAAGATGCAGAAACTATTCCGCAAGGCGTCGCAGCAACTCTTCAACGCGGGTCGAATCGACAAGGATACTATGCATAACTACTTCATGTCAGGTAAGTAGATGTAAGAAAATTTACTTTCGTACTAGCCATTAATTGGTTAGTAAGGTGACAATTAATATAGATAGATTAAAATTGAATGTAGCTCAACTATAGGAAATATTTAAGAGATGGGGAATACAAGAAGTCTTCATACAAAATCCATTAAAAGATTAAGGGTAGATTAGAATTAACATTAATTACCACATAACAAGAAATGTATGTAATAATCCAAATATATTTTTCAGTAACTGAACGTGAAGTCATCAATGGAATATTAAATGTGAAAAACACAAAGAACCATTGTCTAGCTTACGTGCGGTACATCAACAATATTAACTTACAGAATTTAAAGAAGGCCAGTAATTACGTTGACATTCTAAACAGAAGCTTAGATGCGGAAGCTTCCAAACTACTCGCAGACCTTAGAGATGTCAGATTACCTGAAAAAATTGAGACGACTAATATACAAAAGTAAGTAAAGATTATATTATTAAAACTTTCGTGAGACGTTTCAGTATACTACTTATAAAAACGGCTTAACTTACCTGTAAATCAGTGTCGGTACCGACTAGTTTCGAGCCCATCAGGGGCTCTTCTTCAAGGTGAGTGGAGTGGTACCATAGGGCCTTCGAGGCCCATCGCTCACTCACCGACGTTAAGTCGGATAAACCGTTTATTAACGATCATTATAATCATGTTTCTCCATGTTAAAGATCTGATCTCGGTGTCATGGATCTGACGGTGTTCATCATCATCATCCATCAGCTCATTGTCCGTTCCCACCGAGGGGCTCAGAGCCAACCCTATTATGAGGGGTGACGGTGTTCAATAGTCTTCAATTGCGTTTTTCAGGTACACTGTGGAATGGATTGGCCGTGAAGGTCTTGAGACGGAAACTCATGGGGAATACTTGAATCACTTCATCTCACACTTCTACAAGAATATTATCAAACTAGTTGACAGGTTAATTTAAAAATACAATAGAGAAATGCGTATTTAACAGCTTATCATTGCGTGTCATATTTTTAATGTCTAATTTTACAAAATAAAATAGCTAACACTTTAAACAAGGCACTAGTATATTTTACTCATTTCCATGCATTATAACATCGATGTTAACCTTACAACTAAACTTCTTTCACCAACAACATTTCTAGGGCCATGCGCAAAGAAGACAGCAGTGCCCAAGGACAGATAGTGACTGAGATCTTACAGCATCTGCACGCCTGCAACAACTCTGTCAAAGTGTTCCACGGCAGAGAAGACGACCTGATCTTCATTGAAAACTACATGAAGAACAGCTCTGATAAACCTCTGGTACTCTATGGAGAAGGTAAACTAATAACAAGTCATTAATTTGTAACTATTCTTGTATACCGTCATCAGATCCCTGTCCTACTTTACGTGGAGTTGATTCAGCACGTTTTTGTCCTCTAAACAAATCTATCATTTCTTACTTCTCTTAACCTTATAGTGTTTGTCTATCGACTTCTAACAAATTTATTTAAACTTACAGGTGGTTGTGGAAAAACCAGTCTCCTGGCAAAGAGTTCAGCGATGTCCTTATCTACCTGGTTTGCTGAAGTTCGACCGACCAATGTCATAAGATTTCTCGGAACTACTCCTGATTCCAGCGCTCTAACACCGACCTTAATATCAATTTGTCAACAGGTAAATATTGATTTAGATTGAAACCCCGAATATTGGTAGAGCCGGATTATTTGAATCGATTCCACGGGAAAATCCCCAACAATAGATTGATGATAGTAATTTTTTTTAACTACAGATTTCATACAACTTCGCTTTACCCTTTGAGAGTATACCTGATGATTTGGTGCCGCTGACAGCACACTTCAAGCAGCTACTTACGATGGCCTCACAACAGCAACCATTGCTACTGTTCCTCGACTCAGTAGACCAGCTGACTGGAATAGGCACCGAGAACAACAAAGTCTCTTGGCTGCCAACGAGATTGCCGGCGCATTGCAAAGTATGTTATAGTTAACTTTTTGCTCAATAGAGCACATATTTTATTCATATAATTGACATTAAATTTGGAGATCATTATGACCGCTATAAGTCCAGAATCTCTGCCTTAACATCTCGGTTGAGGGCGTGAATATATTGTTTCAGATCATTGTAACGTGTGCTTGCGAGGAAGCGAATCCAGAAGTGTCAAAGGAGTACGATGTGCTGCGACGTATGATAGACTCTGAGGACAATTTCTTAGAAGTAAAAGCTCTGGGAGAAGATCTTGCGATGCAAGTCCTAAAGTAAGACTTTGGCATAATTAAAATGTGAGATTTTTGTGCCTTCCCTAATGTCTTCCAGTACCAGACCATCCACGCTCATCATCCAACTCAATCCATTCAAAATGTGCTGTACGTTAATTGTTTTTAAAACACACAAAACAGTGACGTAGCATTTTTGGTAAATCATCATCATCATCATCATCATCATCATCATCATCATCATCAACAGCCCTTGTCTGCCCACTGTTGTTGTTGTTGTTGTTTCTGTTCTCTTTTTGGTAAATGCATGCGAGTTATTCTATTGACCTTTGTAATATTTTCTCAGATTATGGATGGCATCAGCGGCCAGAGATTTGACTAACTACCAATGGCGACTTGTGTCAAATGCGATCGGTCAGTGTTCGTTGCCGATTTTCGTTAAATTGGTTTTTGCTGAGGTAAGCCAAGCTTTTATTCCAAAAAGTTTTGTATAGGAAAATTTCTCCAGTTTCTCTTAGCTGTTTACGTACCTAATTTGTTTGAAGTGTAATTTAATTAATATGTGTAGGTATGCAGATGGAGGAGCTACACCAAACCTCAGGACACCCATCTCGCGTCGACAGTCATGGATTCTATCATGATGCTGTTTGAACGAATTGAAAAGCAGGTGTTACATTGTCATCGAGAAGTTTTTATTTTGTTCCTATATTGAATATTTACGATTTTTCTTAGTACCTAATAAAAATAATTCCATGTGCTTTGTAGCAATTTTAACTATCTTATTCCAGCACGGTCGTCTCTTGGTTTTCCATGCGTTGGCTTATATCACGGCAGCCAGGAGTGGTCTCTCTGAGACTGAGCTTGAGGATCTCATTTCTTTGGATGATAAGGTACTCGATGACGTGTACCAATACCATTTGCCACCTGTTAGGAGAATTCCTCCATTATTATGGACAAGGTATTTTTAACTATTATATAAAGCGCAAACATTTTTAACTCTGTTAACTGCGATCTTAGCAACCAAGGCATAGATTTGAACACTTCTTTGCATAGAAATAAGCTCCACACCTACGCCAGGTTTTAGGCTATATCAAAACCTCCTATTAAAATTAGAGAGTGAGTAAATTGGAAACAACTGTTATGCATGAAAGGCAAATAAGCAAGGTTGCCAAGGTAACCGGACTCGTTTTCCTAACCTGTCTGTTTTTTTTTTACAGAATCCGCAACGATCTTCCCAATTATCTATCAGAACGGGAAGCCGACGGTGTATCTGTTATGAACTGGTACCATAGACAGTTCCGAGACACGGCGAGAGAGAGATACTTTAAGAACATGAACATGGCCATGTACTTCCACTCCATGATTGCAGATTATTATTTAGGTTAGTTTTTGTCTATGGAATTTCTGTACTGAAAGACTTGACTTATAATCTGCTGGTCATAGGTTCGATCTTCACCATATACCAACGTGTTATATCCCACGTTCGAAAGGTGAAGGAAAACATCGTGATGCAATCTGCACATATTTGCGAAGTACTGGGCCACTCACTCGACCTGAGCGGTTGACTAGTCTAGTCATCCCTAATGTAGAGTAGGCTCCGAGTCCCTCGGTGGGATGAAAGCCTGGGATGGCCTGGGATGTATTGTAAGCTGATGATGATGACTCATCATATCTCTAAGCTAAATGATTATTGTTGTCATCAGCATCATCATATCAGCCACACATCGCCCACTGCTGAGCGTAGGCCTCCCCCAAAGATCGCTACGACGATCAGTCCTCAGCCGCCCTCATCCAGGATGCTTATTATTGTTGTATTACGTGAGTATTTGATATTTAAAAAAAATCTTGCAGGTATTTGGGGCGGCGGTATACCAAAACCCTTCAAGTACACCGAGATCCAACGACACAGGTTCAACTTGGCGGATAAGGAGGGCGTCGCTGACAGAAAGGTCCCCCTGCAACCTCTGGTCTTTACGTCAGCCGATGGTTCTTCTAAGAGATACAATTTGAGGAAGGTAAGATAAAGGCAGATAGGGCTGCTGAAGATGACAAAGTTAACTATGAAAAAACTGATGTAGTAATTTCTGAATTATCCATATTTTAAAGACGTAGAAAGATAAAGAAATCTATCTAAACCTTAAATTAACTTTGCATAAGGTTTAGAAGCTATGTAAAATAAATTAAGGTAGTATTTGTACGAAATTTAAGATGTTTAGCAATTTGTTGTTAAAGTAGATGACATTAATAGAATGACATTAAAATGTAAAACAACGTAATTCTCGTGTAACAGAAATATTGATTTTCTATAATCAATGCATGTTCAATAAAACATTAGCGATAAAAAAACCACATTACTGCTTCAACATGCTGTATATGGGCATTGTTTAAAACTTGAACATACTGTATACAATTCTATTATTTATAGACCAATAATTTTACACTTGCTAAATGAATTAATTATCTTGTAATGATCTCAACAGTCTCTTAGTTAAGTATCTCAAATCTTAAACTTAGTAATCATTTTGAGTGCATCAGATAAGTAAGAAATCTTAATTCCAGTTCGGTGAACTTCCGTTCCATCTGGTCCGTTCAAAACGGTTCACAGATCTCTACGCAGAAGTCCTCTTTAACTACGAATGGTTACATGCCAAACTGAACTGCTGTCCACTGCAAGCTGTCCTCGCGGACTTTGAAGATTCAAAGCTTCATGTCAGCAAAGACGCTGTAAGGTAAGAGTGACATCTGACACTAAGTGTTTTAAGTCTGAATCTTGGCTAATGGCCCAGGGGATAACTTGGTGTGGTCAAATATTTTTGCGTTGATCGTGAGATTTTATTTGAAATATTCCAATAGGCAAGACTTCGACAGCGCTATAGTAATTATGCATTAGTATGGTCTTAGTCACTCTTCTCATTTTGACATATCAATTAATATTGCATTGTAAGGATGATATGTTAAAATGTGAGAAATTGTCAATGTGTGAGAATTAACAGTATTTGCTTTCCATTAGGAAAGCAAAGACAGCTAATTCTCTTTTGTTAAATCGTCATCTTCTTTCGAAGGTTGACGATCATTAAAGCAACCAAACAAAGCAAACTATATACTGAGTGACTTGACTAACTTGGAGTCATATATTTCCGTAATGGGACAGAGGACGTC
>JAODUI010000016.1:4364109-4382363 GCA_027563995.1 Papilio gigon | reverse complement strand
CTCGAAACTAGTCGGTACTGACACCGAGTTGCACGTGAGTTAAGCCGTTTTATAAGTAGTATAGTGAAATGTCTCACCAAAGTTTTAATAGTTTAATTGTAAACTTATCTTTATACAGTTTGTTTTTGACATATTATATGTCTTATGACCATATCAAGATACAATCATATACAATTATCATGCACAGTTATATGTCTGACCAGAGCGGAACATAATCTATATGCCCAAGTTCAATCCCTGCTATGTACCATTTTTTTTTTATTAACGTATTTCGTACGTACAACCGACGTTCTTATGATGAAGGAAAATAACGTGATGTCTTCATATATCTGGAAAGAAATACGAAGGCATGCGTGAAGTCAACACGGGACTGGGCCAGCGTTGATGATTACGGCTTATACTCGTCTTGAGTAGACTCTGATCGGTGGGGACATAAATGATCTGGGAATATTGTGCGGTTTTAAGAATATAGCATCCAATTAAGTTTTGACATTCACACGAAGATATTGAGAATAGTCACTTTTGATTGATAAGACTCAGTCTTGCCCTTCCATCAGGGTCACCCACCTATCCTTAATGGTTGAGCGTTGACTAATAATGCGCGTGGGTCCTGTTAATGCTTTACTCACCAGTAATGGCGTAATCAATTAAACTTTGGTAATATTTGCACACAATACGCGCAGTTAATCTCATTCGGTGGGTTTGAATTGTCTTCATTACAAAATGATCTGTATAAAATATGATTCAAGTTGATACATTACTGAGAGCGTCGGTGGCGCAGTTGGTAAGTTCTAGGCCGGACCGGACTGAAGTCATATACAGGTTCGATGTTCGCCATGAACCAATGTGTTTTTCGATTTTCAAATTTCATATGTACATTATCCGACGCTCTTACGGTGAAGGAAAACATCGTGATGCCTGCACATATCTGAGACGTAATTCAAAGATGTGTGAAGTTAATGCACTGGGTCCGCGTAGTTGACTGGGGCCTAGCATAACAGGGTCGTCTCCGAACCCTTTAGTATATTTTTCTATTCGTAGTTTTTTATATCAGAACTGACCTTAGATCGGTTTACCTGCGGATATAAATCAAAGGAAACATCTTGTTACGCAGACCGCTAGATCATTACTGTTCATCAGAATAGCATCATTGTTAAAAATAAACTATTACATCTTTATGAAAAGAAAAGAAATTGGCAAAAATGGACTATTTATTGGTTAAATTTGATCCAGTTCCCAATTTCCGATTAAGCTAAAATTGTGCACGCATGTATAACATGACAATGCAATATTATGATGACATAGAGCTGATCTGATGATGGAGCTGGAAGATGGTCATAGGAACTTTGTAATGAAACGACGCAACCCCGTCTAGTCTGGTCTCATTTAATTCTTCTTGTCAAGACTTCTACTTTGATAAGAAAAGTTTGTTTTCAAAAAAGTTTTTTTTTTTTATTTATTTTTAAACTAAGGTTAAACTAGTGTTATCTTTTAATCGTATCTCTTGACTTTATGCGTCTTTAATCCATTAAAAAAAACAAAAAAAAAACTAGATACGTTTCAACATTTTAATTACTAGGTCGTTGGCTGTCGCCGGGCGCTTGTTAATTTATGTGACAGTGCAAAACTTACATCTCCATATTGAACGCGGGCTGCGGACTCGAATACTGGGCCGCCTGCCTTGTTCGGCCACACAAGGGGAACGACAATCCATTTATACGATTATCTTGTATACAATTGCAAAAAATATGCTATCATTCAAGGTTTCATACTTAAATTGTATGAGAGATTGTTATCGCACAAGTTTCAAGAACTTCAATGTTTTGATATGTTTTTTTTAAATGCTTTTACCATACAACTTTCGTGGTTTTTACTAACAACATATTGATAAGAAATGGGATTTTTACCCCGATTAGCCTCTCCGATCTCCCGATATTTCGGCAAAACATGTTTCGTTGTCATAGGCTGACAGGTTTCTGCGGAAAATTGTAACATATAGCCATATCAGTCAACCTTCTTCCTAATTCTGCAACCACTACTGTTCGAGTTCTCACTGCACTATAATTCTGCACTGTCTGGCTTTTATTAGACTTTTACAAGTTGACCATTTGAAGCGCCGATAGCAACTAAAGCTTATTTAGTAGTATCTAAGTTCATACAAAATGATCACAATATCAATATTTAAATTACCTTTATTGTATCCTTTGTTAGGTTACAATCTTGTTTGCTTCTCGCTGTGTCTACCCCATTTTCGCACGCCTCCTTTTTTCTGGAATTAAAAGGACAAAGTGAGTACTTAATATTAATTTCGTATTCTTTAGTAGTATTTGTTTATTTAATTTGAGAGTTGAGATGTATGTGGTTGGGATAAATACATTTTATTTTTTATATATTGATTTATTATACATTTAGAACACTGTCATTCAAATATTTAACGCACGTAACCGTTGTCACAAGTGTCTAAACAACCAAAACAGTACTAGAGGTACAGATGTAGTGAGAAATAATTTTCCTTCGACAAAACTCGGATCTCTATCTGCATACGATGACACCCGAACTGTCAATGATCGTATTAAATGAGTGACACTTTCATATTCATTAATATGGAACTTTATTGATTAGTGTCTAATATCAAAATGGATAATGTCAGTCTCTAAGATGGGTAGTGAAGCTATTTGAGAGAGCGCGGTAAATACGAAATTTTCCGAAAGATTACGAAGGAAAATCTTTTCTCAGTATATCTGTTTTTTTTTTGACAGTACGGTTCAATCTTCAATAATCTTCAATAATCTGTCTATAGTTAAATGTGATTTTAAAAGTACAAAAAGAATGATAAATCTCGTCCTTCAAACTCACACCAAGGTCGTCTTTGTTAAAATAGATTTTTAGACTTTATGGTGTTTGGAAGTGTTCTAGATTTAGCCTTATCTAAGAAGCACTAAGCTGTCAAGATTGTGCATAATCAATCATGTTATAAAATAATTTGTAATATACCAATATTTTTAGTACCTGACTAATTTATTGTGTTAATCGTTAATGAATTGCATTTGACAAAAATTGTTGGGGAGTCTGAGTGCAAATTAAAACTGTATAAACCGCCAGTCGCCTGACGTCACGGGTAGTTGAAAGAGGGGGGTGTTAATAGAAAAAAAATGTGGTCTATTGTATAATGACAAGCATTTTATATATCTAAACATTAACCACTTAACTCTTCATACGAACCGATCGTTCGATCTCTCATTTAAATCGGTCTGCAATATGTTTATTATTTGAAGCATCTGTTAGCTATCCCTCACCACTTGTGATTATGGGATTATCGCACGAGGACACAACAGAAGTTCACACGAGGGTAGAAGTGAAGCTGAACTCTTTTGCTTTTTTATAAGAGAAGGAGATAAACGAGCGGCGGGATTACAAGGTTATAATCGACGCCCAGACATCGACAATACTAGAGGAACAACAGTCTTTGAGAAATATGTACGCCTGATTCAGTTATCAAAAAATACATCCCATTTAGAATGTATTGCGTCATATATTTTTGTATGAATCTCATTTACTACGGCGTTCTAAGTTTCCCAATCGACCTATATACCTGCAGCATGTTTAGATCACTGCACCTGGATTTTATACGCGTATATAATAAGGTCAGATACAAAAATACCACGCAGGAATACCTTGTTTAGAATTATCATGGAAAAGTTTACTTTTAAAAAATGTTTAGATTTGTATTTTGTGGGCATTTATTAAATAGAACATTAGTTATATAATGTTAATTTACTAATATTTCTTGTGCCACTACAAATAACGTAAAGGCTTGTTAGGATATGGTTTCCAATAGTCGAATGGCGGGATTCGAACCCTCTAGCATGTGATCGAAAAGTCGTACCATCGACTACTATGCTATTGGCTGTAAAAAATGACCTTAAAGTTGCCAGTTATCGTATCTTCTACTTGAAAAAAAATTGTCCTTATAACTATTGAACTACAGAACGAATCAGAGTGGGGAATTCATTGAGAGAACTCTACCAAAAGATTGCTTATGATTATCTCTGTGTATGGCAGTTAAAAAAAAAGTAAAACTGGCTGTATATCAAAACCCCAAGAAACTTTTTTTCTTTTTTGCATTGACAGCTTGACAGCGCGCGAGATTGAGATGCTGATTAATGATTCGAAATTTGAAATAAGGAATTTGTTTTCTTTTTTTTTTGAAACTTCGAACATTATTTTAGAAACGCCATAAAATGAAACAGAAGAAAAACTTGAGTATCATTTGTTCTTTAGAATAGTTTTAGGATATCTCTGGTATAGACTCACTTGTGGTGTTCTTTGCAGCACTGGTCCATAGCGTAAGTGCACAGAGTGTTGAACAACGGGGGCACGCCGGGGGGCACGGCTGTCGGACAGTCCGCGCCCCCGTGAGTGCTCGCGTGCGCGGTGCCCTGCACACAACAGTGCTGCGTCATCTCTGCCATTTGGTCCGCAAGGGATGCTGTGAAATAAGTTGAAATAAAAATAAAAAAATATTTAAACGTCATAATTAATGCTTTTTCCCTTACTCTTTAGATGATAAACATTTGTGATGTGCAAATGTGATGAATTCAAATTGAATTAGTTTTGTGAGCTCTACCAAACCTTTTGTTAAGATTTTTTTTTTTATTAAAAATTTAAAACACTAATTTCTTATACATGTCCAACTAAGATCTAGGCTGATTAGGATATTGTGTAATAGTTGAATGGAATCGAACTCTCGATCACATGATCGGAACGTACCCTTAACCGTTATGCTATTGGCGTTTTAATTTGAATGTACGACTATATTGATTTATAAATGTCTGACGGATCAATGCCGCGAAATTGGAACATGAAATGAGAGCAATTATTTTTGTATTTATATTTATAGAGAGAAAGATGAAAACGATTAATTAAAACACTTTAAGTTATAATAATTTAAATACCAATTATCAACATCTACACCAGTCTTTCTCAAAGTTGACGATAACGCCCTCTTTGGGGGGTTAAGGGGCCCATAAAAAAGGAGAGGCGTTGATGTAGGGGTGTATAATTTGTAATTTAATTAACTTTGTATAGTATTTTAAATTTTACTAACATTAAAACCCGCCTACTACACAATAACGTTCACTTACGTAAACATCGTTTGCTATTTCTATCTATTATAAATAATAAAAACGCGGACTTAGGCGGCGGTTTTTATTCGAACCAGTTCTAAATTATAAATTAAAATTCAACTTATGAAGTTGTGGTTATTAAGTTTTAGGGGTGTGTAAATGGGGGGGAGCTGAAAAAGATTTTATTATCAAAGGGGGCGGTAAAAGAAATAAGTTTGATAATCACTGATCTACACAACCATAATGCGTGAACTTTTTCAACTTCGTTTTGTATATTAACACCAACCACGCAACAGAATAATTCCTCTTGTAGAAACAACCGCTACCTTTACACCGGGTTTTAATCTATATATCATCACGCTATTAAACTTAAGGGATGATTAACAAACAGATTATCAATACAAGGGATAGAAACAAATGAATTGCTGTAGATAAACCAGGTTGTCATGGTAACCAATAAAAATACATTCATCTCTACAGATGGATTGCTTGGAAACAAAGCTTGGAATACAGTTTTTGTTTCGTTCTTCGTAACTGATTCATCATAAGCCTTTATCTGCCCACTGGACATGCCTCCCCCAATGCCTTTCACAGTACACTGTCGTTTAAAAAGACACTGAAGTGACATCCATAATACAGTGTTGATGAATTATTCAAATAATATATCGACTATAAATCTCATTTTGTTTAATTCTAAACTTCTTAGTTAAATTATACAATTTCATTCTGCCTGACTAACTACTGACATTGTTTCACAATATATATTATACTTTACTTTAGGATTTTGACAATCTGAATGTATATATTTGACGTGTAATTTATATTGGATATAAAATTTATTCAGAATTTATTCAGTATCAACCAACATCCTTTTAGTTCGTTTTCCGAAACTCTATGCGGGTAAAGCCGCATGGAAGCATAGTTCAGTATGTTAATGGAATTTGACGTTTCTTTATTTATATAATTCAAGAATTCAATTGTAAATAGATATAGTTCAAATTAATTTAGCGTTGTCTAACTAAGTTAAATCCAAACAATTACATGACTTTTAGATGCAATTTTAAAATCGCAATTACTGACGCGTCTTCATTTCTACTTTTCTGATATGGAAGGGAAAAGAACAATGCCGGGAGCAGAATGTGTAAATACCCACTAAGTGGTACTGAATTTTTAAAAACCAAAAAATACTAAATAAAGGACATATTAAAGAAAAGGAAAGCGCCAATAGCCTAATAGAGTACGGATTTCCGATCATGTGGTCGAGAGTTAGAATCCCGACATTCGACCATTGTAAACCATATCCTAAAAAGCCTAGCCTAGTTGGAGTGATAAAATAAATATTAATAAATAAACAAAAATCTCCTTTTATTATTTTTTCTATCATTGAAAAGTTCTTATAAATAATGTTTTACTAGTGACCTGATTCAATGATACAAATCTAATAACTTAACTTTAACTAAGTTTAAAATCATACCGTAAATAAAATAATTCTTACCAGATATTCCCTTGTGGATGGACACAAAGCAAATATATAAAATGACCCACTGCATTATCACAATATCAAATGAACAGTACTGTAAATGTCACTTTGACGACAAAATATACTATCGCTTCATCATATCTATTATTTCTTTAAATATCACACATTTATCCTTAAACTGAGAGCGCGGTTTAACAGGACCTGCGCGTGCGCACGCTCGACACGAACTATTTTAGTCTCAACTCGGACAACCGTCTCTGTCTTATCAAAGACTAACCAACACACTAACGTGCTTTAAGTAAAGTATACTGTCATAACGAGATAATTTGGGAGACTGTATATCTGACTCTCTGTCTCTGCATAGCTTTCATCCCAAGTGGTGGTGAGATCAGCCTTTAGTGTCAATCTTCTCCCTCAATCCTCTACATCATTCAAGACTTCGCAAGCATCTATGTTTGAGCACAACACATTTCCATCTCGTTTTAAGTCTGCCCCTGGGGGTAAGACGAAGGATCTGTCGAATAGAGGTGTCAAATATGACAAGTGAAGTCTCGAAGGAAACTGACGCATTATGCAATATATTCAATAACAGCAAAAAGATGGTAGATTTGTTTTTTTAATTTATAACGAAAAGTAACTTTCTTATAAACGAGAATTAACTCACAATAATTTTACATTGTCCTAGGAAGACCACTGGTGACAGATCGACAATGTGGGTACGCCACCCGTGAGTTGGACCGAACTGGTCCGGTTTGTGAGAGTATCCTGGATAATGTCGAGGAACGTGGTCTTCTTGGGAGGTCAACATCTAGTGTAAAATATATGGCTGTTATGATGATGAAATTTGAAAGTGTCATCTTACTTAGTTACTAGTTGATCTAAGAAGGTCTACATTTAAAAGTTGAATTGTTACGTCACAATTCAGTCATAGACGTGTCCAAATTAAACATGATCTTGGATTATTCATTGATCTAATACTAACAAGGCTCCCTCCTACACACATCACCCACTGTTAACTTATATTTTACGAACTACCCACAAGGCTTATAAAACAGCATTGATTTATTACATATTATATTACAGGTATCTATCGAGAGATACTAGTTCTTATCTCTATACAATATTCTACATCTATACAAAATTTAATTCAGACGTATACGGCTGTTCTGGAGATCATCATCATCATCAACAGCCCTTGTTTGCCCACTGTTCTGGAGATACTGTCTAACAAATATTCAATCTTTTGTATTAATATTAGTAAGTAAGCTTTGTACAGCATTGTGTGCTGTTTTATGACATATAGGTTATTTAAATAATTCTCTCCAGACTCTAAAATAATAACTTGAAATTTTAGCAGAGGATTGTCTAGACTGTAGGCTCTAGGCTAGATACATGACAGACAGACTAGATACTAATCTACTTTATAATGTTTTCTTCAGTAATTAAGTTAACTATTTGAGAGGTAAACCTGTCCTTTACCGTAACGAGGGTTGGTACAGT
Source organism: Papilio gigon (assembly GCA_027563995.1). Taxonomy (NCBI): domain Eukaryota; kingdom Metazoa; phylum Arthropoda; class Insecta; order Lepidoptera; family Papilionidae; genus Papilio; species Papilio gigon. The sequence goes on along the minus strand of JAODUI010000016.1, from coordinate 4,374,257 downwards.
ATGTACATACATCTCTGTCAGCTCACATCTGAACTCACACATACGCATCTTTCACACACACACCTTCGGTCTTCTACCTTTATAGTCGTCCACATTCAACTTCATCACCTTCTTGTTTGTGCTCATCTAGATAGATAAAAAAAATTAGAGGGTAATGGTTGTAGGTATTAAATACATTTGTCCTGTCTATGTTACTAATCTAGCATCCTTCCTTCCACATATAGTCTTCGTTTGCGCGCAGGATATTTATGGACAAAATGCGATTTACTATTCTTGTTAAATTTACAAGAATTCCTTCTAAATACCAACCAAAAATTTTTTTTTTTTATCTCCACGCGGACGGAGTCACGGGTGATAACTATCATGTACATAAATGCAGTTAGGCTTAACTCTAGAAGTTAAGTAAATTCAATACAAAAGGTCATAATTTTAATTGTTATTAGTATATTGTTCTACGGCAATTATCACCATACAATTTAAGTTCAGAAATTTTGAAGCACCAATAGCGTAATTGTAATTACGGACTATGATCTAAAGGTCAAGGGTTCGAATTCCATTCGACTATTGTGAACCATATCTTAACACAGGCTTTATCAAATTTATCAGGAATGGTTACAAGAAAAACTACTTAATTGAAGTCGTTTAAACTTTAGTAATAGGTAACTATAGAAATAAAATTAGAAGGGCTAACACAATTCTAAAACTCCTTTCTTAAAATCGAGGTCTGTTTTAAAAATGAAAACCTTTGTCATAATCCTGCCCTCTTCCCTACGTAGTGACGTCACAGTACTCCATACATCTCTGTCAGCTCATACCCGAACTCACACTTACACATATCCTCTTTCACACATCCACATCTTCGGTCTTCCTCTACCTTTATAGCCAACTCAATATCATCTTGTTTATGTGATCTCTACCCATAAAATGTCTATAAACCTAACCTTTTACATCTCAATTCTTCTAGCACTATTGCTGCTTTGAATCTTCCTCTAATATATTCAGCAGTGAAATCTTTGCATTCAGCTATTCTTATCAAAAATCTCTTGTTCACCAAAACTATAGTGTCAGTTTTCCGCTCCTATCAAGATTCAAAATGAGTGCTAATATCTTTAAGGTTACATCCCTGTAAGTAAGTACAAGGTGAAGGTTTATTTTTTGGCAATATTGTTGAATTAAATTGACATCGCGCCAACAAACGAGACCTTCAACTTTTTCCAAGTTTTTATATAGCTTTACCGCGTCTTTAATCAGAACTTGCTAGTTAAATTTCAACCGCTTCTCAGTATCCGATTGAGATGAAATTTTGCACGCATGCGTATCAGTTCATCATCATCATCATCAACAGCCTTTGTCTGCCCACTGTTGGACATAGGCCTATCACTTGATAATGCAATATTATTATGACATAGAGCTGATCCGATGGAGCTGGTAGATGGTCAAAGGAATTTTGAAACAAAACGACGCAATCCCGTCTAGTTTGGGCGTGTTTAATTCATCTTGACAAATACTTTAAGTCTCTGTGTTAATTCATGTTTCTAAATATTGTATTGAAACCAATAGCTTATTGGTTAAGGGTTCGGTATTCCGATCACGTGATCGAGATTTCGAATCCCGCCATTCGACTATTGTAAACTAAAAAAACAAGCTTAGTTAGATTAAAAGAAATATTAGTAAATTAACAGAAATCTACTAATAATACTAGTATTATTTTTTTAATAATATTAGGAAGTTATCAGAAGCAGTGGACATATATTTTATACATTTTTCGTCAGTGCAAACTGTGTGAAACTTCCACGAACTACATTATCGAAACATATTCTCCAGATATGAAAGTGTTCTCATTATAAAAGTGACCTCATTTATTGATTGTCTGTACAATATAAATGTTTCATCCTCAAGCCCGGCCTTGACACGATGAACCAATTGTCAGATTTGTGTTACATGTTTACCGCAAAGCACACACAAAAATACCGTATGATTCTATTGTTGTTTTAACTAAACCACGTTGCAAAAATAATCTAACACCTGTTCCTAGATTGACAAGTTGAAGTAGGAATCTACTAGTTTATCTGAAACAGAGTAAATGTTATAAAAAATTCAATAAATTGTAATGAAAAATCTTTGGTCTTTTAAAAGAATAATCAAAGTCGAAACTTCAATTCGTAGCAGACACAATAAAAAGGCCTTCCAAATTATTTAACGATATTAAGTCCCTTCCAGGAACTAAACGTTCCTGTTTTGTTTTTGGTTGTTAGAACGACTGTAGACTTGATTGAGTTGACTTTAATATATTCAATCCCTCGAACAGGAATTGAATAAGCTGAGTTTGACAATTCGTGTTAACAAATTATTAATTTATCACAATTAGACATATGTTTTCTTTATTTTTATATCATAACTTGGGAAATACATCACTACAATAACGAGATGAGTAACTACAGACGTCAATAGGAGATTTGTTCTTATAGAAGAAATCTCTCTGAAATTTGGTATAGACGTTGTATACTGGAAGAACAGTCTTCTAATTAAGTTTTTGTTTTTGATGTGTAGTTGATTTATATAAAGGAATTGAATAATGAAAACTGTAATACTATAAATTTAGTTACACGAGACAAGGAACAATAATTATGGTGAATTAGTATGCGTTTGGGCACACGAGTTGTTCGTACACGTCGGCTGCACGCTAACGAGACGTAGAGTGGAATCACAAATAGCAAATTATGGTTTAAACCAAGGTCAAAGAGACAAGTCGGGTGATAAACGTAGACTTCCATTGTAGAAATGCTTTTGACGTCCCATTTGTACCAGTACAACAGACTCTGTATTATATTGTACTCGTCTGGACCATTATAATACGTAGCGATGTGAAATTGTCTATCCATGGCGGTAGTTTCAAATCACGACTAATGGTCCTTCAAGCGAGCGTACCTCCTTCTCAAAGACAACGCATCTGTGGTTCTTCTAGTATTGCAGATTTCGAGGATCACCCATGAGATACCCTCGCCCCTTTGCCCTCTAATCTTCCAAAAAAACACAACATCTGCACAAAGTTTTGTCAATATACTTATCAGGTATTTTATCATCCCATATCGAGAGCATTTGCTTTTTATAAACGGTGTCAAAAGTCCATGACTTCATGCAATATCCATACATTTTCGGTACACCGGAAATGAGTCAGTTTACACTTGTATGAAAATTTATCATCTCTGTTTTTTTCTCTTTGAAGAAAAGTGAAAAGGTGTCGTTATAGGAAAGTTTCAGCTTTGGTCGGCATTGTCAACTCTGGCGTTTTGTTCCGAAACTTACTGTATTATAAAAATTTTTGATAATTAATCATGATTTAAATTTTTAACTAATTTAGTAAAACTTAAATGTTTTTTGTACATTTGACAAGTTATTGGTAATAATAAACAAATAGTTACACGGACATACGGCACGTGTTAGCGAGCACACGTAAATCTCTGAACGTGTTACGTAACTGACTACCTTATTTCATCGCGTTCGCCTTGAGCGTTGCGAAAACATTTGACACATTGTTTAGGTTACTAGGTAATCTAGTGGGCGACTTGAATAGGATTTAATGTAATGAAAAGACTATACGCAACTTGAAATATCATCAATAAACTTTGAATTTATCTCAGATATATGATTTTCCTGATCGTGATGCAACCTGCACATATCGGCGAAGAAATTCAAAGATATGCGTGAAGTCAACCAACACGCACTGAACCAGCGTGGTTGACTATGGCCTAGACATCCCTAATAGGGTAGGCTCTGAGTCCCTCGGTGGGGACGTATAATGAGCTGATGATGACGATGATATGCATTGTAGTGCTTGCCGTCATGATGTTTCCCTTTAAAAAAAATTGCCTTGTACGCAAACTGCTTTTCACACAAACTAACCAATAAAGTTTACAAAAACTGGCATTATAGTGAAGAGCATTTTTGTTATTAAAATATTCGTCTATATCATGACAACTGACCAACTTCTTCCTGCAGTTTTGCATCCTAGCAAACGCGAACGTATGTTCAAATCATATTTTTGGTAAGTTTTTATTAGTCCTACCTAACACCTTTTCATTATCATCAGCCCCTGTCTGCTGGACATAGGCCTTCTTCAATGCCGTCCACAGTACGTAGTCCTCCTTCCGCGCACAACGTCTTGCCATCCACACTTTTTATTAATATTAAAAAATAAAATAAAACCACATTTTCTAGTCATACATTTATTAAATTTCATTCGTTCATAATATAATTTAAAACACAAAATTTGATAATAATAAAATAATTCAGTAAAGAATTTAATTGAATACAATAATTTTATATAAATTTATAATCATGTTCCAATAAATAAAATATCATTTTTTTTTTAATCAAATATTTTTGAAAATACAACAATCAAATTATCTTAAAAATGAATTCCTCATCTCCTTTGAAGTACATTAAAATAATTTTATTTCTTACAAACTATTTATTAATAAAATACTACGAATGTTCACTAATTTTTTTTATTAATTTAAATAAAAATTGATTGAATATATTTTAGTATAATAATTCCAATTTTATATAACATTTCAATTCAAAATACACATTTATAGAAATTACATCATTTTAATAAATTAGATATGAATTACATTTTTTTTTTATTTTTCTATGAAATTTTTGATTTTGTGCAAAATTCTACAGTAAATTGATAAAAGTCTGGTTAATATGTCAGAAAATTTTGGTCACATTTAGAACACAGATTGGCTCGTACAGTGGTCGTCAAACTGTGGCCCGGGGCACTTTAAAAAGATTTTCAGTTGAATGGAAAAAAAATTAAAACACCTCTATCTATGGGGAAGCTTATTAAAAAAATGAATTGATTGTTTGTATCACTGAATGACGAATGTGCGGCCCGCAGTGAACCTCACATTGTACTATAGATAGAAAAGTGTGACGACAACTGTACTAATGGACATGACGTTTTAGGGATCGACTTATTAAGGACTCGAGACTCGAAACGGGGGGACAGGTTTTGATATCTCGGAACATCACGAGGGTGGTAGAATGAATCACCTATATTTATTTTTCGACACTTGAACCCGTACTAGTCAAGTAATTGAGGATACAATTCAATAAACGCGTACTAAAGGGCCCTTTGAGGGTCCGAAACTAGTTGATGCTATCATCGGAAAATTGTATCAAGTCATTGGTATTAGTTAATAGTATTTTTTTCAGTATTTAAATTAAAGCTAATTAACCAAATTTATTTAAAATGAAATATATTTGAATATTTTTTTTAATGATTAAAATATTGTATATTTCAATATATTATACGATTTATAGAATATTGAATTTAATAACATCATAATACAGAAATCACGCGTCCCGATGCGTTTTTCTTAAATATATTTCAAAATTATTAATTCTATTAAAATTATTCTACTTTATTATAATAATAATAATTGTCATATACGCACAATTTATTAAAAAACATCTAAAATATTTTAAGCTTACGTATAAATAAACTAAATCCTTGAAGGATGTCTGAAAATGTTTTTTTTAATGACAAGTAAAAATTCAGTTATGCTAAATATACCTTTAAATACAAAATTAAGAAAGTTATGTTTGTAATCGAATAAAAAATCTAATCAATATTTAATAAAAAATAAAAACTGTTTTTTTATGTAGAAATATTTTTTACCAGATTTTTTTGTTAATGCACTAACATTTCTTGTATTCTTAGCTCTTGGCTTGTTAGGATATGGTTTACAGTCGAATAGATTCGAACTGACGGCCACGTGATTGCATCGTACCCTTAACCGTTAAGCTATTGACGTTTTAAATTAACTGTCGTGACAAAAAACGGTTAAATACTAAACTCACAATACATTAATATAATATTTATAAAGCATTCTCTATATGGAAGACAATAATGTATTTAACCTTAGTAGACCGACATAGCCTTAAATACAGTACATATAGTAACTACATGAACGCATCGCAACGCACCCGAAAAAAGCCTACAAATCTCAAATTAACTCTACTTTAAAACTACATTAAAAACATTCTAAACATCAAAAATACAATTATTCCAATATATTTGGCACATAATAATAATTGTGCGTAATCCGTTACGAGACCTCTATGTTCATACAATGTACGTTACAGAAGAGATCTGAATTAATTGGTTTATGCTTTCCCATGCTTGGCCTGCTCCTCGGCTTGCATCTTAGTGCGCAGAGCCGGCACATCTTCAGGTATACGAACGATTGTATGGAATTTCTGTGAATAAAAATTCATGGAATACACACATTACATACATACAATTAAATTTGATTAAGAGAAATAAAAAATCCGGGTATGGCGTTTGGGCTAACCAAGTGCGTATCGAGTTATCACACGTACCTCCATCCTAGTGCCGGGGGTGACGCGCCAGAGGTACACCATGTAGCCGGGGATGCACAGCATGGAGGACAGCGCGGTGAACCAGCCGAAGGCGTGCGACCACCAAGGGTATTCGTAGGTCATGTACTTTATAGGAGTCCATTGCACCAAGTTGAAGATGAACACGCTCTGCGACAAACATCAACTTTACTGACACCCCAATACTTCACTTCCGCACTGGACTGCTAGTTATCTGAGACCTTAATTAGACTAATCAGAGGTGAACAGATATTGATTGATTAATGATTAACTTTACACACATGTCTGATTTTTTTTTATTCTTTTTAATTTTACCAACATGTCTAAAGTTTATCATATCCTTAGATATAATAGTATTAAAACATATTTCCCTTCCTTATGAATGCTTCTTGTCAAATTCTCTTTCCCCTGTCCAGCGTTAAACAAAAATGAAATGCAACCTTAGTATAACACGCTGGAATAACACTTACTAGCATACTGTGGTAGGCATTGGGAAATACTTATGTCCAGCAGTGGGCGGAAACGGGTTGATGATGATAATGATGATAATAAAACTTGGGAATTTATATGTATCATACTACTGACTTCATAATTCAACTCATACTCACAATGCAGATAGCAGGAGTGAAGCCAACCCAGCAGAACTTCCACCAAATAGTCGGGTAGTAGCCGATCATCTCTTTGATACCGTCATAGAAGCGGTTGACGCCGAACGCCCACGAGATGGACACACACTCGAAGAAGATCAGGAACAACAGGCAGAAGCCGGACACGGCGTAAGAGTCGAGAATTTGGAACACGTACATGCCACCCTGGTAAAAACAAAAAGAATTTTAACACTAACGGAAAATAATATTTTTAATGTACAATTTGTGATTGTGTACGTATTGATTTGAACGACATTTTTTAATAAAACTATAGAATAATAATAAACTTATTTGCTTAATTATCTTTGTCCTATTATTAGTCATTATCAATAATGTAAATGCACAAAATTATTCATAACTCAAACAGAAAGTACCTAAGTAAATCTCTAGCAAAGACTTACTGAATGATCTGGTTAAAATTTGATCGAAAACTAAATTCAAGATAATAGAGATGAAGAGTGAAGATGGTGATGATTATTTTTGACTCACCTCAGAAATACAAGAGAGTCCAACTAAATAGGAGATAACACAAGTGATGGCGATGAATATTTCCTTGCGCCTCCTGAGGAGTTTGGGCCACTCGTCGATGACAGCGGTGATGAAACCTTCCATGGTGCAGAACTGACTGTCCAACCCAATAAGGAGGAGCATAAAGAAGAACAAACAAGACCACAACGGTGCTCCGGGGAGCTGGAGAACAGCTGACGGGTAGGCAAGGAACGCCAGACCAGGACCTGAAAGTATTTAAGATTATAATTTGTACAGTACAAAATACCCGCGAATATTCTGAAAAAAAAAAGCTGAATAAAAATATACTATCATTGTATTTTTTCCTTTTAAATCTACCTTCAAAGCTAAAGACTGTCTAAGACTCAACAGCTATTTTAATTACATATTCAATTTTATTTATTATTAAAAAGCAGAATTATAAATTAAATCTTTTAAATAATGTCACCTGATGCAGCAACCTCCGCCACCGGCCTCTGCTGTTCGTGAGCCATAAAGCCTACCACCGAGAATATGACGAAGCCGGCAAACATCGACGTACTGGAGTTCACAGAACAGACTATTAACGCGTCCCTGGAAACAAATGCATTTTAGTAAATTAATTTACTAAGTATTCTTATAGCAATCTAACTAAGCTCTAGACTTGTGTTAGAATATGGTATACAATAATAGTCCAACGGTAGGATTCGAACTCTCGACCACGTCATTGGAAATCTGTACCCTTAACCATTAGTCAGTTGGCATCATATATATTATCATAGTATTGTAGTGTCAAGATTAATCAATGAATCATTGAAGGGTCCTGAAACAGTCGGTGTGTAAATATTAGTTTTAGTTAGTATGTAATTACTTACTTGTATACATTATTAGTGAACTTGTTGTAGCTGCCTAAAGCGACCAGAGTGCCGAGGCCGAGGCCGTAGGAAAAGAATATTTGCGTCACCGCATCGATCCAAACTTCGGATTCAAGAAGTTTCGACATGTTCGGCATTATGTAGAATTTTATGCCTTCCATCGCTCCGGGTAAAGTGATTCCTGATGTAAAACAAAATCGGAATTTTGTAAGATGAAGCTATTTAATATTGTTTAACAAATATTTGAAACAACGTACCTCTGATAAGCAGGACGGTGAGTAAAAAGTACGGGAATAGTGCTGTAAAGTAGACCACCTTGCCGGTCCACCGCACGCCCTTCCAGATACAAAAGTAGCAAAGGATCCACACCAGCAGGAGCGTGCCCGCCAGCTCCCAGCGGATGTTGCCAATATTCTCGATACCGCTCGAGATCTGAAGGGCTCGACGTCTGTCATATAGAAACGAGCTAATGATTACCGGACACTAAACGATAAAGGGGCTTAAACCCCCCGTATGTTAAGCCTCCAAAATTTTTGTAGATTACTTTATACCACACATATCGTGTCAAACGGTTTCTAAAATTGTCAAATTTGTAATATATTAAGAAGTTCTCTCGATACAATAAAAGTAAACAAGCAAAGTTTTATTGCTTTATATATAAAAGGAAAATAAATGTATACAGTAAACATAGCAACACATAACTAAATACAATAAACCTGCACAATGACGAAGTCGAAAGCTGCACAATAGCTCGTATCGATTTTCTGTCTCACCAAGTTAATGAACTGTCACGAACTTCAACTAAGTTTAACAGATGTTAATTAAAATGTGAGTTTTGTTACGTTGTTTATTCATTTAGGAGTTGAATTAATTAACAAATGTACTGTGGATACATGGAAAATGTTTCACTTTATTGGAATAAAGTCGTACAAGACAAGATCACGGTTGTGTTCTCTGAACTAGTCCTCACTCTTCCAAGACTATAATAGTTAATAATAAAATAAAATTAGAAACATTTTAAAGTACGCTAAATAATTAAAAATCGATAATAGGCTAACTTACTCCCAGAATTCTTTAACAGGGTCTGAAAGGAGAGCCTTGCTGACATTCTTCCCGTTGAGGGTGCAGAGTGTGGTCATATCGAAGGTAGACCAGCAGGTGAGGTTCTTCCGGTCGTAGGGGTTCACGCAGGTGACGGTGTTCCAATAATTATCGCAAGTACGCCATGGCACGTCTGAGACAGTTAATGACAAAATTAATGGACTTTTGAACCCATGGTGGAGAGAACTAAACATGCAAACCTAGATTTCTCCAGACACGTGACATCACAATATTGGATATTTTTCACATACTCTCATTTGTAACTTCAGTAGCCTCAGTATAAGGTTCGACCTTCATCCTAAGAAATTTACCAGAATAATGTTAAAATGTCTTACCTGCTCTCATAGACATGAAGAAGTAGAAGATAGCCCAGGCTAGAATCACTATGTAGTATACATTCATCCAGCAGGACATCACAGCGGCCGCGTAACCAATACCTGGACATTCAAACAGAATCTCAAACACATCATCTTACTATCAGTCAGCTCACTACTATCAGTAAGCGACGGGCCGCAAATGCGCTATAATGCCAATCCCACTCACTCTGAAGAAGAGCCCCCGATGGGCTCGAAACTAGTCGGTACTGACACCGATTTACACGCGAGTTAAGCCCTTTTATAAGTAGTATAGT
>JAODUI010000016.1:4344756-4364009 GCA_027563995.1 Papilio gigon | reverse complement strand
GCCCCCGATGGGCTCGAAACTAGTCGGTACTGACACCGATTTACACGCGAGTTAAGCCCTTTTATAAGTAGTATAGTGAAATGTCTCACGAAAGTTTTAATAATTTAATCATAAATAAGATACAAAATTGAATAAAACTGAAATATTCAAATTATGTTAATGCTCAGGTCCTTTGATAGCATAGTACAAATTTCTACGTCGACATTCCTTTTGACGACTTTGCGTTAATTCTTGAATTGCATAAGCTAATATCAAGCTATGAAATGAATCAAAATTTTCTCATCGTCACATAGTACCTTCACTTCAATAGAGTTTTCTGTACAAATATTTGTTTAGATAAACATTTCGATGGTAAATATCGATTATTGAATTTCCATTACGTTGTACATTGTCTGCTAAAGATAAGTTAATATGCTATTTATAAGGACCCCGGCGTCGAATTACTTTTAACTAGTTGAAAATCTGAATATTATCAGTTCAAAGTCTAACAACTGTTCAAGCTTTTTTCTATACATTATATTTTATTGAATTAACACTATGTTACAAGTCAAATGAATTCAAAGTTATTCTAAAGCTGAGACCAGAGTTTTTTTTTATGATGAATAAACTAGTCTAACGAACCAATCTGTTCTTAAGTGGTGATGTGGTCTTTAACTTACCTTTAAAAATTGGTGCAATCTTGAAAACACCTAATCCTCCAATCGTTAGCATCTGTCCCATGGCCAGCTCCATGAAAAACATCGGTATACCAGCAAGGAAGAGGGTGAGGAAGTAAGGAATGAGAAAGGCACCACCTCCATTCTTGTAACAGAGGTACGGGAAGCGCCAGACGTTGCCGAGACCAATCGCCAACCCGATGACGGAAAGTATAAAGTCCAGTTTACTAGCCCACGATCCTCTTTCGGGGAGATCAGATTTAGTAGCCATGTCACTGTTGAAATCGTATTACTTTAGTGTACACTTCGTGCAAAATTATTGAGACCTTAAAAGAGCAATAATAACAGTGATGCTACTAAATACATGATTTTTTTTCTTACCTAGGTTTACTGCTAGCCCCCTGAACGGATAACTCTATCTCGTCACCGCGTGCATCATTCTTTGTGTCCATCTCTACTTCTATTCTCTTCTTAACCCTCCAAAACTTCTCCGTTTTCTCAACCTCTATCTCACTCTGGGTACCTTCTGTACTCTAAACCCTAGTCCTCTATCTCAATTCCTATTGTTATCAGAAGATTAAGTGCATTTTTAGCTAACAGTAATAAACAAATTTTGTTTCTACGTGAACCTGAAATAGAAAGGGCGCTGTTAAAGTAAATTTTATTTGCATATAAGGGAATGAATTCTATCTGAAGCCTGAAAGAGAAGAATTGAAGTACATACTACCCTGACCCTCTTTAAAGGGTAAGCTGATGATGAAGATAAGTCACTTTGATAACACTAGATGGCGTTATTTTTAAAATGAAATAAAATTATTGTAACACCTAATCTAATCTAAATATTATATTATAATGAATGTTCCTATTGGTCTGATAGTATTAATAGCTTAAAGAAGTCAATAGTAGAATTAAAAATTTAAAGAATTTTTAATTCTATTCTATCTACATAATGAATAAACATACAAAATTCATATGTTAATTAGGAAATTTAATTTTCAAAGTGTTGAAGTATTTTAATAATATTGTTTATTAACAATAATAATTTATTTCGTAATCTATTAACACGTTCGTTTCGAAACGAGGTCTAAATCATCTCAAATTCAACTTCCCTGTAGTTTGGCAAGGAAAAAGATGTACTTCTCTGTATTGCGAAGGGCAAAACTTTGTTATGGGAGGTGAGGTCTAATTGACCGCGCGTCGCACTGACGTCTAGTTAAGGAGCGGGTCGATAACATCTCGTACCGCAGGAACATGTTAAGTTCTAAATGCTAAGTATGTTTCCGAAGCACAAGTCATGTGGTTCCAGTATTGTTGATGTCTGTACGTCGATGTTCACTTTGGGTTGCCACATCAAAATTACCACCTCTTATAACGTATGCAAACATTACCAAAACCTTATTGAAATGATATATCCGTTATATCCGGTATGACATTCAATTTATTTCTCAATACAGTTGTAATAGAAGTTTTACGACGCTCCTATCTGTCTGTTAAATCCAAATGAAAATCTATAAATGTTCAATGTGACAATATAACAGAAGATGTGTTTATTTTATATATTTTATATCAGTAGATTTTTATTAATATACTAATATTTCTTGTTACCATACCTTGTAAGCTTGAAAAAGTTTGTGTTATGATAAGGTTCACAAAAGTCAAATGGAGGGATTTCAACACAAACGCTAGGTCGGTAGTCCGTACCAATAACCATTAGGCTATTGGCGTTTCAAATAATGCTGTTACTTTCCCTTTTTTTTAAATGTTAATAACAATATGAAAGACAATCACCATTTACATCAAATAAAAAAAGATTCAATGTAACAAATCATCATCAACCTGCCCTTCTCACTATGTAAGGTCGGCACAGTATGTTCTACACTTCCATACATCTCTGTCACTGAACTCACACACCTTCTACGCATATTCTCTTTCACGCAACCCATCTGCTAATCAATTTTATTTTCATTAAAGAAAAATCACACCTTCTTCGTTCTTCCCTTACCTTTATAACCATCCACATTCAGTTTCCTCGCCTTCTTTATGTGCTCATCGTCTCTTTACATGTCCATACCACAATAATCTTTTGCTTCTCAATTTTTCTATCACTGGCGCTACTTTCAAAATTCCCCCCTATTATACTCATTCCTTATTATATCCTTTCTAGTCACACCATCCATTTTAGCATACGCATCTCAGCTACAATATAACAAATCGATATCAAAAAGCTCGCATCATCATACATTTACGAGCTTTACACAAAAAAGCTTAATTAAACAAACATTGCCTATAAATAAAACATCTAACCAAGAAATAAAACTAGACAAGACGATTTCAGACAGCTAAACAAGCAGTCAGCTTGTTATTCAGTTAACTGAATATCTAATAAGTGACCGATGTCAGGACGAGATGGAGATGATGGATGTGCAAACTGTAATTGAATGAATGATTGAACTAAGAACTAGGAAAACAGGGGACACTGACCGAAATGGATTGACTTTGATGATAACGGAAGATCAGTTCTCGTCATTACGATAGAGTATTTTGGATGATGAACTGCGAATGAGGTTACAATGTGATCAATTGTTGAACTTTAGCAGAATCGTTCTTTTGTTTTAGACTCTACATGATCAGAATTTACGTCATAAAACAATGGACAGTAACTATATTTCGATTATAACCTATTTGGTATCGAATTTTAAATTCCTTGTTAGATGCTAAAGCCCAATGGAAATCTGTAAACCTAAAATCACAATTCTAGTACAAACATTTCCTTAACAACTCGAAATATTTTATCCAGTTTAAATTTCAATTCCCTAAGTTCCAGTAGTACACATATCTAGTTTTATACGTAAAGCATAAATGGAGAATTAAATTATGAAAATACTTACTAAATCAACAAAACACAATCACACACACTAGACAATTCAAAACACAGTACACAAAGTATCCATTATCACAGACACGAGCACAACAGAACGTTACTGCTTGAAACGGAACGTTGAATGATTCCGAACGAAGCTAGGAACGTCAAACGCGAGGGCAATATGGCGGCGAGTGTGACAGCTTGGTTAGCGTGCGCGCGCGCCACATGCTTGGACGTGAATGTGATAGTGGCATGGATCATGGCACCTAGACCTGGCACAGGATTAATACATGTGAATCGTGCAACTGTCAGCAGTAGAAAGAATTTATGAGCTTATGAACGGTTAGTTGATGAACAATTTGGACCCTCCGGAAGGCGCAGGGGATCGATCGCGGGACAACGCACATGAATTGCCCGGTTGACATTGTTACGTTCCCAGTCGGAATATTAACATACTGAGCCACTCGCAAGTCGCGTTCGAATAAATTCCAAACCTTAGATAATCAAATACTTTAAAATCTCACACACAAATCAAATTAAGACGACTACAGTTTACATATTTTAAAAAAGCATCTATTATTAGTGAAAAAAATTAGTTTATTATCTAACGTGCCTTAAATTAAAGTGGGCAAACAGTAATTTTTAATATTTCTAAAGTGACAGTAATATACATAGAAAATACTGTCAAAACATCGTTAGCTTGTTAGATGCCAGCACCAAGAATTTGTACAACAAACTTAATATGAACTCATACTATGTTCTGTTTGTACTTTGTAATATGATTGCTCCAACACGTCTACCATTGAACTTGCGTGAGAAGACAACCCAGAAACCATATCTCAAAGGAAAGCGATTTCCTCAAGACGGAATTCACATTTACGTGTCTTAGAAACAAGATTTTTGTAACCGTCATTTAATTAATGAATAAAATCCATTGAACACCTTCTAGTTTAAAAGTTTCTCTATGAATTAATCACAAACAATATTTTCTACTACTATTTATAAATAAATAATAATTAAAAAAGCAATACGATGTTCTAAATACGTAAATAGACAATTCTACAAACCTACAATGTAATAAAATCAACAGAAATTTAAAAAAAAAAGTCTAATAAGTGTTTTAAATAAAAACTTTTTGGTGATCTCATGTCAATGACAGTTGACTCACGTTCTTTCCCGCCAGTGAACTGCGTCGTTAGGTTACGACGTGCTCTCTCCGGCCCATCCCACGGGATATAGACAAAGGACAATTCTAAGAGGTAGAAGGAATCCCTTCGCGCATGCGCCGTAGATTCATCCTCCCTTGAATTTCCCACGAAATTCGGAGTCCTGAAACTACGCAGATATTATACGGTACATTGCACGAGTGTTTTGCATTTACCTTTTAGAAAGGGTGTGTCTACATTGCTTTTAAAATAAGTGTTGCCATTTTTGTAATCATTCTCGAGAATATAAAACCTCTTTCTTAAAGTCCACTAACGAATCTGCAGTTCCTATAATCTCAAGGATGGGCGTCATTATCTTAGAGTACTCTTAAAGCATAAGTCATGTGAACCATAGGGGTAGGTAGAGTTAATGGTCTTCCATTTGGCACTGTCCATGCATTATCTTCTTCCACAGGACGGAATTATAAAAAAAATATATTCTATTCCTCTAGGAAGACCGGAGAATGTAGATGGATTGTGTGAAAGGATACGCGGAATGGATTGCATTCAGATATGACGGTTGATAGAGATATGTAGACCCTCCGTAGGGACGGATTAATGATGGCGGTATAAATTGTAAATCTTAAATATATACATTTTTTTTTAGGTAATTTTAATACAAATCTCTATATTGAATATATGAATTTCTGTTCGTCAGTCTCGCTAAAACTCGAGAACGGCCGAACGGATTTATCTTATCTCGGTCTTGGAATGTTCGTGGATGTCTAGGGAAGGTTTAAAAGTTGAGAAAAATTAGAAAAATCTCCGCCTTAAAAATAGCCCTTTTCCATTTACCATACAAGCGTTTTTTTCCGAGGAGGTAATGTTTTTTTTTTGTATGTCGTAATAAATTCTAAAATCTGTTTATTTATTGCCTTTAAGGCGAAACAGAGTTCGCGGGGTCAGCTAGTACTTATATAAAAAGCAGAATTATTAATGTTTTGTTTCTCGTCTAAAGAATTTTAAGCTCGTAACCACCGCTTATCATTTCCCGCCAAAAATCGCAAATGTCTAAAATATGTAGAATACAAATTGCTTTAATTTAAGGTAGAGTACAATTTAACTTGTCCGTTACGACACTTTCCGTCCCTTACGAGGTTTTATCGACCCCTGATTAGACGTTAGTGCAACACGCGGTCCATTACACCTGTTTAACAAAGTTATGCCCTTTGCATTACAAATAAGTGCATGTTTTTCCTTGCCCCGCCAAAGGGATGTTGTATTAGAGAGGATTTAGACATTTTTTTCGCAGCGAACGTGTTAAAACGTTATTACAAAGATTAAGGATCAATTTACTTTATTATCCAGAAAGTAAATTTTTATATTAAAGTTTTAATATTATATGAAATTGTAAAGCTTCTGTTAAAACATCTACTAAAAATAATAAAATTTATTTTTTTATTAACATTGCATTCTTTCCGACGTAACATATGTTTGTTATAGAAATTTTACAGAAGAATTTCAAATAATACATTTTTTACCCTACTGAAAAGAAATATTCGTTTGAAAAAACACCGTACTATTATTACGAAATTTCAAATCCCCCGCATAACACGTGCATTCCATTATAAGGCGGGCATCTCTCACATTATACTTATGTACTGTAATTACACGGATTTCATAATAAGTTTCGTGTTATTTGTTTTATGAAATTAAATCAAATTTGTGTATTAAATAATGTTGAAGTTTTATTTATAAACTAGCTGACCGAAGCCTGCCTAAGTCTAGCGAAGTCTGTTTCTCCTTAAAGGCAATAAATAAATAGATTTTTGAATTCATTAGCAAATACAAAAAAAAAATTCCTCCTCGGAAAAAAACGTTTGTATTGGAAATGGGAAAGGGCTTTTTTTAAAGCTTTCACGGGGGTTTTTCTAAATTTTTCTCACTTTTTAAATCTTCCCTAGACCACCACGAACATTACGAAACCAAGATAAGATAAATCCGTTCAGCCGTTCTCGAGTTTTAGCGTGACCAACGAACAGCAATTCTCTTAACTTGGTCTTGAAATGTTCGTGGAGGTCTAGGCAAAGTTTAAAACGTGAGAAAAATTAGAAAAACTCCCGTGAACGCCTTAAAATAGCCCTTTTCCATTTCCCATACAAACGTTTTTTCCGAGGAGGCAATGGTTTTTTTTTTGTATTTCCTAATAAATTCAAAAATCTATTTATTTATTGCCTTTAAGGCGAAACAGAGTTCGCGGGTTCAGCTAGTCGTTTATATAACTTCCCCTTAACACAAGGTTGCATTAAGTAGGTCAGACGATCGATATGTACACCTTGAAAATTACTGTGCCGGGAGATGTTACTATCACAAGAAGATTAACATTCACAGAAAACAATGAAATGTACATAAAATGTATGGATACAATTATGCTTGACATAAAATATCCATCCACGCCTTCTTCGGATCGTGTGAAAGAGCATATGAGGGTGTGAATTCAGATGTATTGAGTACATACTGTACCGACACTACGTAGGGAAAAAGGTAGGTTGATATCTAATAAGGGTGGGTGAATTGATTTAGGGAATGGGACGTGTCGGAGGAGAGATCTTATCGTCCCCTCTTCTGTCCATGGTAAACTTTTTAACTTCTTGCATATCTAATGGCCACATAGCGTAATCAAATTTTAAGAAATGTCTATCCTTTTCTAAATATTCACGTCGTGGTGAAGATTTAAAAAAGGTATTTTGACAATTAAGGTTTCTAGGCCAAAAGATTTAGACAAATTTTCAAAGGTGTTAACAACCGATGATCAAGGAGAGTGGATTTTTTTTTATTAAAATAGGATTTTTTCTATTCCCTTAAGGGGGTGAGCAGTACCTGCTTGACTATGTATTCAATAACATGCTAAATTAATTTGAAATTGATTATTTTTAAATAAATAAATAACGGACTTTTGTTAATTTACTAATATTTCTTGTAACCATTCCAACTTAACTTGAACTTGTTTTAGGATATGGTCCAAAATAATCGAATGGCGGGATTTAAACCCACGACCGCTACATCGGTAGTCCTTATACCTACATTAGACTACTGGGGCAGTTATACTTAGTTAATATACCATCTTTATTTAGGTTTGTATAAAAAATTTTTACTGTATCACACGTCCAAGTTGTATGTTGTAATGCAATGGTGATGTGGGTGGAGGGGGCGGGGAGGGGCAGGAGGTCCCACGGGAGTCAGGCGCGACATCCGCGGGGAGCGCGCGGACGTGCCGAGATCCGGTGCACATTGTTCCACACGAGATTAACACAATGAGGATATCACATGAGATGTGTTCGGTCTAATAAAAACAATCTGTAGATATTAAAAAAATCCTTAATATTTATATTGTGATAGCGGACTGCATTATTTACTATAATATTGTAAGTTGAATTACTGTTTTCCATTTATATTGGAAATGTCATTATTTAAACTTAAACTATTAAAACTTTCGTGAGACATTTCACTATAACGACTAGTTTCGAGCCCATCGGGGGCTCGAAACTAGTCGGTACCGACACCGATTTACACGTGAGTTAAGCCGTTTTATAAGTAGTATGTTATTATTTTCCGACATGCCTCACTTTACACATACGTAGGGTGATGGTGCTTATAGCGTCAGTGCTGGACTATTTTTTTTTTTTAGTTTATTGAGAAATGTTGAAGTTGAATATTGTTTAATTTATTGCATTTCACTTAAGTATTCAACAACTTGATATTTTCGAATAATACCTTGAATTTATTCAAAGCTAATGAGAACAATCTCAAGATATGTGTTCGGATATCATCTCGTGCACAAGTACAAACGCGGCTCGCACCTAGCGGGGAAGCGATCTGCTACAGCATCGCTTCCGCTAGTTCCTGTAGGAATTTAGGGCTCCGTGGTGACATAAATCTTTATTACCACCGGTCAACGTACCGTGAGACCTTGGTACTGATCTCAGGATGTGACAATAACTAGAATTTAAGAGCGTCGGCGGTGCAATTGTTACGCGCTTGACCGGACCGTACAGTACTTGACATTGCCAAGGTTCGATCCCTGCTATGTATAATGTTTTTTGAATTTTAATTTATATCCGACGTTCTTACGGTGAAGGAAAATATCGTGATGCAGATATCTGCGAAGAAATTCAAAGATATGTTTGAAGTCAGCGTGAGCCAGCGTGGTTAACTATGGCCTAGTCACCCTTAACAGAGGAGACTCCGAGCCTCTCAGTGGGGACGTATAGTGAGCTGATGAGGTAGAAATAAAACCTGGACAATGTCGAGTCCGGTCCGGTCCAGCTCCTAACTGTAACACCCTCTTATATGAATATACAAACCCCTATTGCTTATTTCTGTACTGCAAGTATTATGATAGTAACCTAGCACATTCGATGTAACCTTGATTATATTGAACTACCGTCAGGCCGATAGCAGTGTTTAGTCCAGTGGTCGTCACTCTTTTCTATCAAAGGGCTAAATAGAAATCACTGCGTGCCGCACATTCATGCACCAAGTACTTGACACAATCAGACTATTTAATTTTCTTACGACCCTTTTCAATTCACTTTTTTTTTTAAACCTATTTTTTTATTTATTTTGAAGCAATTGAAAATCATTTATTTGAAAGCTTATTACAAATATTCGTGATTTCAAAAAAAAATCTTCGAAATATGTAAATAATTCAACAGGTTCGCGGGCCGTACAAATATAACGCGGGCGGCGGTTTCACGACCACTGGATTATTTTTTTTTTTTATAGTTGATAAGAGAAATGAATTATTTGGTTTAGCCAGGATATTTGTTGGGAAAGGAAGGGAAGGGATGTACAGAAATGCTTTACTGTTAAAAATAAAACGACAGAGTTTTTAATTACGTGAATGGTCTAATATTCTTTCTTCTGTTCTGTTCTGTGAAGTTTAACCTTTGTTTTCTCATATCTTCTTTGATAATTATTATGGTTCAATTCTTACATCTACACTAGTCTCTTTATGGAACCTGCAAAAAACATACTAAGATGATTGTAAGATTAATAGTCGAATTCAATAGAAACGAGAAATGATAGACTGACTATATTATCTATTGTTTCATTTCGAAAAAAATCAGTGCTGAAATTGATATAAACATGTGTGTTCTAATAAGTTTATGAACAGCCTTATATAAGGTTTTTTTTCTTAAAATATTTAACCATTAGGCTATTACCATTTTAATTTGTTTTAAAGGTTACTTAGAATTTTCTCATTTCTATAGAATTCGATATAAATTTAACACAAATAGAATATAAATAAAGTGTGTTTAGTTACAACGCCATCTAGTTATGTACATTTTTTTTGAAATATTGAATATTTTTACTCATCATCATCATCATTTCTGTCATCTTTTGTCTGCCTACTGCTGGACATAGGCCTCCAGGCATTCTTGTTAATGTAGTAATATTTCTTGTAATCATTCCAGGTGTTTACAATAGTCGAACGCGATTCGAACCAACGACCACTTCGTTACCGTACCCTTCACTATTAGGCTATTGGCGCTTCATGTACAGACCTCTGCATGTGCCTGAGCAGTGTCCCACGCTGCGTGTACCGCTTGCCGCAGCGCGCACACGCGTGGCGCCGCTCGCCGCTGTGCGCACGCGCATGAGCGGTCAAGTTAGATCGTTTTGTAAACGATTTGTTGCATATACTGATTGAAAAGAAAACAAATAAATTAAGATCATTGTGTAACTCGACTTGACCATTTTGTTAATATTGTGAATTATGGAGAAAAATGGATGAAAAGTACTGAATATTTCAATAATCATTTGTATGAATTTGGAAAAGAGATTATCCCCCCTCCACCCTTCTAAATAGAAATATTAATGTGTTTTAAAAAAGGGTAAGTAGAGTTATTTGTATTAATTCAATATTGTTGGCTTTAAAGGTGAGAAGGTATGGATGGATAGTGTGAAAAAAAAAGTGTGTTAGTTCAGATATGATAACAGAGATGTATTGAGTACATACCGTGACGTAGGGAAAAAGCCAGATTGATACAAAAGTGAGTAAAACCGTGGCACAAGGCTTGTAATAAGTACATACCCGCAGCTGAAAGGTCTGACACCGAGATGCATCCTCTTGTGAAGCCTGAGGAGCCTTCCTTCCGAGAACACCTTCCCGCACATTTCACAGAGGAAGTTAGATGTTATCCCATGCTCCTGGCGGATACAAATAGATTCTAATATAATTTATAGTCAATATACTATTTTTTATAATTATAAAACGCCAATAGCTCAATACTTAAAGGAATATAGTTCTATAGGGTCGTGGATTCGAAACTCATTCTACTTTTATAGTAGCTTTTTCAAGCTTACTTAAAAAAATTTTTTTTTTTGTTATTTCATTACTTTTACTAAATTTCTTATATTTTGTAATTTTCAATCTATTAATATTATGAAAAAAAATGTAAACAAAACCACCAAACATTTTTACAGTATTACCTTTAAATGCAGTGTAAGTGCATTCTTAGAACTGCAAGGTTTAGAACAATGAACGCAGAGAAATCTCTCACCAACAGTCGATTGTGGGTGGACAGACTTCACATGCACTTGTAGGTACCTGGGAAAAGATTTAGAAATCCATACATATTTAGCATACTATGTATGAATAAGGCAAAACAAAATCTAGTAATATTTGAACCCAATGTTGATTATAAGGGGTGACTAGGCACATGTCCCTAGTCACCCCTTATAATCGAGCTGGAAATATGATGATATGAACTGGTCTCCTGACCTGTCCATATGGAAGGCGACCCCACAAATACTACAGACGTACGGCTTGACGCCCGCGTGGACGTTCTGATGCTGTTCATACCAGGTCAACACTTCGAAACCTTTACCGCATTTATCACATGTATACTGTAATAAAAAAACACTTAATATAGGCATTCTTATCACAAACAATAAACAAGGGTTTCTAATTTTTTTACACACAGACTATATTTAACATTTTATGCTTAATGGCACCAAGTATTCTAAGATAATTTAAGTAAAATTGTATTTGGTTGAAATAAAATTAAAATAAAAACTGTTAAGACATGTCCATGCCTATATATATATATATATGTTTTTTAATTTAAAAATATTTAATTTACCATTCCATACAAGCTATAGAACTATAGCCAAATTATTCATTCTACACGGATACAACATATAAATAATGCATCCATGAAGCTTACCATATATTCTTTACTATGTCGTCTTTCGTGTTGTTTGAGAGCGCCTTTATATGCAGTGCTATATCCACATTGGAACTTGCAAGGGACTTTCAAACCGTCGTGTACCCTGCCGTGTCTAACTATCTCCGACGCTACCTTATAAGTTCTACCTAAATAAACAATAATACTAAAATTTAAGCCTTATGCCACTCAGAGTTTAATGTTCAGCAGTTATTTAAACTACAGTTAAAAGTGAACTGTGCAGTTAAAATTGTATTGTGTATTATAATTTGAGATACCAATAGCGTAATGGTTATATACAGACTACTAATCTAGCTATCATGGATTCAAATACTTGTCCATTATTGTAAACCTTATGCAGTTGCTTTTTCAAGCTTGTACAGAATGGTCACAAGAAATATTAGTTAATTAATAATATTCTATTAATGTTTGATAATACTGACTTTTTTTTTAATTTTCTATTATTGCTTTTATCACTCCAATTAATCTCTAGGCTTGTGCTAAGATTTTATCTAGGACAATAATCGAATAATAGCCTTCTAGTTCTCGTAAATCTGTATCCTTAACCATTGGGCTATTGGCTCTTTGGCTATTATCTACAAAGTTTAAATACATACCACAGAGTTTACATAAAAAAGGTCTATCATCTATATGACATATCATATGTCTTTTTATTTTAATTTTGTTTTCAAATCGCTTGTCACATTTTTTACATTTAAATTTTGGTTTATTGTCATCTGTGATGATTTCGTAAACATTGTCTTTCATGTTTTTATCTTGTGATTTAATCCTATGCTCCTTGTTATAATGTTTCACCAGATCTGTTTGTGTTAGACAAGATTTGAAACATGTTAAACATTGATTTTTTATACTTTCTATTACTCCAGTTTCTTTTGATGGTATATCTTGTTTTATCGGATTCTAAAAATAGAATGGACAAATTAAGTTGGAATCTAAAGTAATTTTGTTCTCGAATTCAACCTTTTTTTACTTACTAAACCTCTTTTGTTTGTTTATAAATCGGTTTTGTCTATGTTTATAAATACTTTAGCAAGTAGCCATAGGTTTGAGTGTAGACTAACTGTGATGATAATGGATTAATTTTTAATTATTTTATAAATAACATTACCTGTTCGTTGTTTTGAATATTATCTTTCGATTTCTTAATTAAAGATATACTATTTTCAAATTCAGAATTCGTTACTTTAACTTCGATATTTGATTGATTTGCATTGATGCTTTCGTTCTTGATTTGTTCAATTTTAACATTGACTTTTTTGTCATTATTTTCATTGTTTCCTAGCTCAGTCTCATCTTTAATATATTTTACATCTTGATCTAAGTTACATCTGTTCTTCAGTCTATTCAACAGAATGTTTTGGTTGCAAATTATAAGATTGCGAAATGAAGACACGTTTTCGATTTTCTCTACACACAACTTGCAAATTCTTGGCAGAATTGTAGTTAAAAGCTGGAATAATATAAAGGTTAATTTTCTAAAAAGAAAATCATAATTCAATAGCAAAATAGACGTGATTCTAGTATAACTTACGTCTATTCCGAAACATTTCTTAATTTTAACAATAACATCGTTGTCATGCGATAAGTTTTCCACTCCCGAACCTTCTATTAAACAAATTGTACAAATATTATTTGCTTCGTTTAATATAGAAGCCATTTATGTTTTTAATCGACCGTTGAAAATTGTTTCTGTTTATTTGTATTTTGTAAACAAACCTCAAACTGCCTTGACCATAGATTAAACAAGATTTGCAGATGCTAATGTAGCAATGTTGCCATTTAAAATCTCGTCGTCGATAGAAGGAAATTAAAAAATCTTTTAAATTTTTTTAAATAATTTATTTTAGACTTTTTGGTTTTCCATCCCTGGTCTGCTTAAGATGTACTAATTTTGTGTGGGTACCGAGGCTGCTGGACTGCGTGAACTTCGCAGGACATCTCGTGCATTGGTATGGTCGTTCGCCAGTGTGCGTCCGTATGTGAGATTTGAGAATTGATTTTTGCTAAAAAAAAAGTCACCTATATAAAGCTACATTTACTAAGTATCAAATACGACAAAAGTGTCGAACACTAACAATAATTTATGAAAAAAAAAACCATAACTTACGTCAAATACCTTATCACACATTGTGCAAGGGAAGATATACGGACTTTTGTAGCCTTCGTGTGAAATTTTCTTATGGTTCTTGACGCCCCAACTATTGTTGAATGCCTGTGACAAAGAACATTCGGCTTAAAAATCCAGTAACCAGGCCGTAGAATTAAAAGATATACAATAGGTCCTAGTTATTTGATAAAGCAGTTACCCGACTTACAGGTGGCAAAGATTATCATTGCAAACTAGAACATAGATTTTATTTTTAAAAAGTGTGTTCCGATTTTTTCCTGCCAAGGACTAAACATTGTCTTTTTTTAATTATTGCTTGTATAAAACTTGTGTTATTATAAAAAAAAATATCATTGGGAAAATGAGTTGTCAAACATTATATAAATTAATGCTATTCTTGCCATAATTGACTTTTTTATAAAGAAAAAAAAAATCTTTCTTTTGCTCTTTGACAATTTTTTTTGCATATGCTTACTGTAGTTCAATTTTGAGGTTATAACATACCTTTTCACACAAATCGCATTTATAAGGTCTTATATTGAGATGTACTCTGTTCATGTGACGCTCCAAGTCGCGTTTGATGCCGAACCTTTTCTCGCATCGCGTACAGGCAAGACTGAAATCCAGAAACATTTAAGACTCGACTGGGAACATGACAATGTTGCACCGTGGACTTCCACTGTCGGAACATACGTATCTACCGCTGGGTTGTCCCTTTTATAAAAAAAAATATTACTACCATAGTCATAGTCAATGTTTTTATTTTTGCTTTGCAGAGAGAGACCCATGATAAGTACTAATAAAAGTCGATTTCAATTGAAATCAGAAACAACATTTAAACGTTAGTTTTTTCTACAATATTTTGGTACTGGAGGTTGGCTCAAAGGACCGATAACCAGACCGCGTGAGTTATAAACATAAAAAAGGTACTAAAACCCATTTACTGTCTTTGAATGTATTTTGAACTAAATTACTGTCTAAATTGATGGTACAGAAATTTGTTTTAATAAATTTGTGATTACCTCATAAAGGTAAGATTATTTTCTCTAATTTCTTGGTTGCACTAAATTAGACTACACTTGTTTTCATTAGAAAAAATTACCTGCCTTTTTTAAATTGTATGTTCTGATAAAAAATATAATTTATACAGTATAAGTTGTACTTACTGCAACTCGCTGGGGTTCACGTGTCGCAATGTTAATTTCAAGTGTTGCTTTAAAGCATTTTCACACTTGAAACTTCTGCAAAAAGATTTTTTTTTTAGTTTGATACGACCATCCATTTCGTACGGATAGACATACTGTGGGCATTGGTACTATGTCCAACAGTGGGCAGACCAAAGTTCCAGATCTTTATAAGGCTAGATACCTAAGTCAGTACTTTTATGGCTAATTTTTTTGTAAATAACAGTTAGGCAAACTTCGTAACCCCTAACTAAAATAACTCAATAAACTTTATGGTATGATATCAAAGTTCAAATTGTCTTTTTAGTACTATTACGAATTGTATAGAAGTATAGAAAAGTGTCGTTTATAGACTTTTCCAGTTAATTTTTCAATTTTTTAAAATCATTCAGCTGCTTTCGAGATTTGCGTCTAGCAACACCTTCTGTTATTAACTTTTATATGGCAACACATTACGATCTGTCATTTAGCATTTCCCGCCTAAATCTGGAATGACAGTGACAATTTTCATTACTTACTTATCGCATTCGACGCAATAGAACCTTTTCTCTGAGGAATGCTTGCGCCCGTGAGCTTTCAGATGGGAAGGAGATTGGAAGGCTTTACCGCACTCCTTGCAAAATATTGCCTTTTTTACCTTCGATGGCGGGAGTTCTGTTGGATGTCTTCTGTATACCAAAAAAAAACATGTTTACAATATTAATTTACATATGTAAGTAGCTTAAAATGATCTTGGGTGCACTAAGGTCTACGGAAATGCCAACAACG
Organism: Papilio gigon; assembly: GCA_027563995.1. NCBI lineage: Eukaryota > Metazoa > Arthropoda > Insecta > Lepidoptera > Papilionidae > Papilio > Papilio gigon. Next base: position 4,348,033 of record JAODUI010000016.1, on the reverse strand, counting down.
TCTATGTTCTAATCGAGGGTTCACAAGATGAAGAAATACAAGAGCAGCGGGTTCACTAAAGCTAGTTGGTAGTCTAGAAGTTGGTTATCTTTGGTTTCATACATTCTAACTCTGTATAAAGGATGACAAGGGTCTGGGTTTCGTAGCATCATCTTTATCTGCCCATCTCTGGACTAAAACCTTCCCCGACCCCCAGGGTTCACGGTCTATACTTACAACTGTATGTGAGACTTCAATACATCCTTGTTAGCGTAGGTTTTCACGCAATGCGCACATATAACGCGTCTGTCCTTGCGGCAGTAAGTGGCGTGCTTCCTTAAGTTGAATCGGTCTCTATAAGAAAATTATTAACGTCGGTTTACACTGCCGAAAGATGTACGAATTCATACTATTCCTTACAGATAAATAAGGATGGGTATGCTTGTTTTTGGCAGTAAAAGGAGAATGTTAAAAAAAAAACATATTATATTATACTAACATTATATGTCGCTAATAGCCTAATCCAGGTCGACGCAGCGTGGGTAGGCCTCCCGCAAGATGGACCGATGATCTGGTTAAGTTTGGGAGCATCCTGGATGAGGGCCGAGGACCGATCGTGTCGATCTTTGGGGGAGGCCTACACATCAGTGGGCGACATATGGTTGATATGATGCTGATGATTAACAGCCTAATGGTCGGGTATTACCGATGTAGTTATCGTGAATTTGTATCTATTCGTTATATAGTGAATTTACAAGCCGAGTTGAAATGGCTACAAGAATTATTAGTAAAATAACAAAAATCTACTAATATCCCTTTAAAACACGGCGAATATCAAAATGGATAGGAGTCCTAAATGCTAAAATAAGCCTCCAAAAACCGTGGTGTCTGAATGAGGACAAGGAAGGTCGACCCCAATAACAGGAAAATGGCCTGCATAACCTGTATGTCGTAATGGACTTGACAAACCGTTATAAATTTTATAGTTCAAATATATTTTACGTTATAAGAGGGCAGTACTGTATTTAATGAAAGAAATACCTACGTGAATGACCTTGGACAGGTCGCGCATGCGTACAGCGTCGCGGCCTTGGAGTGGTGCGTGTTGTAGTGATCTCTCATACTGGTCTTTTGTATGACTCCACATATCAAACATTTATAACGGCTGCAAAAAAAAAACAATTAAAACATCGGTTAAAACGACCAGGGAAGTGTTATATCGGAACAGAAATTATTAACTTTGATTCATCTGAATCGGAACCCGAATCGGAACCTAGTTTTAAATCGGAACCGGAGGCAGAAACAGGATGAAGGGCGAATGTAATAAAATAATATCGCACACATCATTAATCTATACTGATATAAAGCTGAAGAGTTTGAACTGGCGAGCTGAAAGCTACGCTCCTGTTGCACGTACCATAATATTTAGCTTGCTTAGATAATTGGACTATACAACACGAAAAAAATCATCCTTATTACCTACACCGATCTACACGTGAGTTAAGCCGTTTTTATTAGTAGTTTAGTGAAATGTCTCATGAAAGCTTTAATAGTTTAAATCATCCTTATTGTTATTTAGGCGCTTATGGACTTCCTAACAGTTCCGATAAAACGTATCAGAACCGAAAGTGCAAAATCAATCGGAAGTTCCGACCTTTCGGTATCGAAACGAGCCTCCGTAACATCTCTAACTTTATTAGCATTAAGTAAAACATATGTAAAAATATTGTAAATAGATTTAGAAATAAATAAAAACTAAAAGTAAACTGTTATGATAAATTACTTACATTTGATGTATTTTTTGATGACTTATTAATTTATCGCTTGAATCCATTCTTTGTTTACATATTTGGCATACATAATCACCTTTATCCTGCAATGAAACGTTATTAAAATCGACTCTATATGTTACATCGAAAACGAATCGGAACCTGAATCGGAACTTCAATCGGAAGCGGAGACAAGATAAAGGGCTATTCTAATAAAATACTGTCTCACACATCATCAATCTATACTGATGTCAAATTTGAAGAGTTTGTTGGAACTGAGCTGAACACTCCGCTTCTATTGGTCGTAGCGTCGTTATATAGCCATCTTTGATAAATTGACCAACACAAATTTATTCAACTGCACACAGTAGTTTTCTACTAATTGTATAGACTTGTTTCTGACATAACTTCCGATTCAATTCATCTGAATCGGAACCGAAAAACCTGAATCGGAAGTACCGTAATTCCGGAATCGGACTTATGTAACATCCCTACTAGAACGTAGTAAACCGCAAGTGATTTTTATGTATATGCAGTGAAAGCTTATGTTAAAATATATTACCTTACTATGTAACTCCATATGTTTTTGATACGTAGCCTTATAAGCGAAGCCTTTCACACAGTCCGAACATTTGTACGCAGAATTTTTATAAATTTTTTCATTGGCCTTTATATTCCTTTCCTGTATTAATTGTTCCTCATTTATATAGATTTTTTGTATTGTAGTTTTTTCTAGAACAAACACTCAAGTCACTTTGTGAGTTACTTGATGACGAATGAGTTAATGCCTGAGTGTCACTAATAGAGTCGTTGGAACTAGAGTTCAGTTTCCACTCTCAGAGATAAAAAGATTCACAATTGACGGGTACATCATGAAGACGTCATCATCATCATCTTTAATGGAGTCTCTTTGCTTCTTAGGCCTACCAGTGTGCCACAACAGTTGCTGTCATAGATCAGAACCAATATACAAATAAATAAAGTAATGCTGTCTGACGCAGCGACTCACAGCATTGATCCACGACTAACGGCAGTCAATGCGGTTGCCGTATGTCAACAGTTACAACCAAATTGGGGTATTTAATGTAAATTTAACATAACAAATCTAAGTCATTGTTCAAACAATTTTTAGGCCTCCGAGTGTGATAGTTAACCAATCTCTAACTAAACTTGAGTTATTAAGTGATGCCCTTTGTATAAGTATTAGAATAAATTAGATGAAATTACATACAAAATCATACCAATTGATTTATTCACTTTAGCCTTTCTATTTTGTTTCTTTGTTTCTAAAATTTTAAACAAAACCTTGTCGTCTATAGAAAATTTCACATCATTTTCTATTTGACAATTGTTTTCTTCAAATTTCACTTTATTATCTGAAAAAAAAAAAACAAAATTAATATTAATACAATTTCTTCTAAAAAAATATAATTACTAGCTTAAATTAAGAAACTAAGACTGATTTTTTTTAACCATTTACTATATAATTAACCATATCCCCCTTTCAAAATACATTTGGAGAAAGTATT
>JAODUI010000016.1:4319016-4338177 GCA_027563995.1 Papilio gigon | reverse complement strand
TTAGTAAATAATGCGGCCAGCGCTGGTCTTCCGATGAAAATTTCTGACGACGGTTTTGATTTGGTGCTGCAAACGAATCACTTTGGTGGCTTCCGACAGTACAAGTGTCCACCTATCTTTCCGTACGCGACCCAGTCCTGGACTGACCATTCTCGTAGGTCTGATTTGGCTAGCGCTTCAAAATCTTATCCACGATGTTCTTTCTTGAAGATAAAAACTTTTTAATTTACTTCACTGATAAAATGATTCTCAACAATTATCAGTCCAATTGCCTTCTAAAGGGCCGCTACAGGATGTTCAAAATTCCCTTTGTTTTTGTTCTGCCTTTAATGTACCGTCATTTGTCTAAACGTCCGAAAGCAATTATTTCATTTTTTAACAATAAAATTGCGTCGTATTTTAACCTTGTTGGAATTATTTACTGTAATTTGTTTTGTCTTAGATTTAAGGAATATCTTGTCCTTGTAAAGCAGGTTGTTAGTTTGAATTATATAGATAAAAATTCACAGAAATCTGCGATTTTTTTCTTATTAATGAATACGATGTTGGTTTGATTTTTATTTGCCTAAAAGTATTGAAAGAAATTTTATAATAATTTATGTTAATTTATCAAACCCACTTCACCCGCTTTGATTGATTGTTATGGCAAAAATTCTTTCTCGTCGGTTTTTTTTATTACATGTTGATGTTTGCCTATAAACAACTCGTCTTGAATTTTTTGTCCATTAGCCGTTTATTGTTTAGCTTTTGACATAAGCGACTTAAAGGTTGATACAGAACAATTTTTTTTTCATTGATTTCAAAGAATTGATGATGGCTACAAGGAACTATCACATCAACGGATAAAAATATGATATAAGCATCGAAGCTTCAATCGACAATAGCGGTTGTAACCTCGCTTGTCGACACTTGCCCATCAATCTTATGAAATCAATCGAAGACTAAGGGCATAGACGTCCGACCTTGACCGCCGTTCGACGCGCACTGATGTAACGAATTACATCACTCAGCTTCAAACTCAGGTAATTCAAGGTTACCCTTGATGACTTTCCTGAAATATTTATTACTGACTCGATTACACGAAACAATTAATCAAACATTATTCAGACTATAAAACAAACTTTGATCAATAGTGTCGAATGATGAAAAGGAGGGAAAAATCGTTATAGAAAAAGAAATGACGTAATGGGACAAAGTCACTTTCAGTCACAGTACACAGCTGGACATAGGCTTGGCCCGATGCCTTCCACTTATAGACAAATAGAAACTAAAGATTCTTAGTAACCTTAGGTACCCAAATATCTGGTCCTAAGATTAAAACATTTTATAATTGTAGAGATAATTAAAGAAGTCGCCTCAGGGTTTATTGTTTCATTTCACTAGAGACCCATTCAATTAAGTTCTCACAACCATTTTTAAAATGTTAGATATTAAAAAGCGACTTTGTTGCGAAAGTACATTAGCAACGCGCCTCGACTTCGAATGAGAAAACTTGCGGCAACTTTATTTCGATCACATAATATTACCAGGTCTATATCAAGCAGTGGATAAAAGGGATGATGTTGTTACTAGAATGATTGAACGTGGATGGTAACAATGAGCGGAGAATGAATAGATTATATGAAATGTGCGTAAGAAAGGAGTCAATATGATAGCTGATAGAGATGTATGGTAAGAAGTACATTATGTAGGGGGAAGGGGAAATTGATTTTTTTTAATAGCCTTGTATGTATGCTTAATGTTGCCGAGATATTTAGATAATAAAGCATCGGCTTGCGCAATAATAAATCGGTAAAGATATTGTAACGAGAGCCAGCGACCACAGGCGGACACTTCGATTGCATTCATCTGTAATAAATAATAACGCGTTAACGACCGCACTTTCTTACATCGCCGCCCCGAGCGGACGCTGCCACGGCCGATTAGATCGTTACGATAATCGATTATTCGAAAACGTATCGATTCATTAGTATCGAATAATCGGCAACATCGTTATTTAGCGAATCGATTAATGTCGTAAATGTGTCGTCACTTTCATTCGGGCTCCGTTTCTGACGTGTCACAGCTTGACTTATATTCTTTATGAGTCAACTTTTCTGTTAGAAAGTCATGGGAAAATTTGACTTTCGTTAATTTAGCTTCGAGGCAATCTCTCTTTAATAATAGCCCTCGAAAACTTGGCTGGTTTAACTTACTTATTATAATTTTAAATAGATGACGACATTGCCAAACGAGATACACTAACTATAAAAAAAATAATACTAAATATAAATCTTAATTATAATAACGCCTTAACATACGTGTAGATCGGTGTAAGTACCGGAGGTCGTATTCGCGATCGGTCAAGCTGGGCACAAAGAACCCCCGACGGGTCCGAAACTAGTCGGTACGTCGATCTTGAATTAACCTGTTACTGTACTTAGTATATTGTCTTACAAAAGTTTTAATAACTTATTATAAGAAATGGAATTGTTCTGAAATGCATATGCTAAGGTGGATGTGTGGTGTGACAAGAAAGGATACAATTAAAAATTATTATATTAGGGTAAGTTTGAGAGTAGCGCCAGTGACAGTAAAATTGAATAGCAAAAGGTTAGCCTGATACGAACATGTTATACGAAGAGATGAGCATGTAAACAAGATGACAAGATTGAATTTAGATTGCTATAAAGGTAGAGGGAGACCGAAGAAGATGTAGACAGATTGTGTGGAAGTGGATATACGTAAGAAGTATGAGTCCGGATACGACGGCTGATAGAGATGTATGGAAAAGGGCAAGTTGATGATGATAACTGTTAGAATTATTCGATAGAAATAATGGCACAAAATTATGAACATGTTAAATGAAATCAATACGATGTTTCAAATAGTGGGGTCGATCCGTATGATATGGCCAGTGCGTGCGACAAACCGCAAGCTAATTTCAATAATATTAAATTCGCTTCTTTAGTTACAGAATTACAATGTTAAGATGCCTTGATCAAAAGCTCGATATCAATGCCTTTTGATATATATGTTGTTAATACATCGTTAAAAATAATTAAACTCTATATTGTTTGTTTTAAATTAAGTATAAGGTTTAAACTATTAAAACTTTCGTGAGACATTTCACTATACTATTTGTAACTAGTAGTTAGTAGTAGTATAACTAACACACTCACCCTGAAGAAGAGCCCCCGATGGGCTCGAAACTAGTCGGTACTGACACCGAGTTACACGTGAGTTGAGCCGTTTTATAAGTAGTATAGTGAAATCACGAAAGTTTTAATAGTTTAAGTAAAACGTCTGTAACTTTTAAGATATCTAGTACTCATAATGACTCGACCTCTTGATGTATTTATGCAAGGAATTTTATTATTATATATAGTTACTTAAGTATATAAGTCAAGCACCGATAGCCCACGGTTTCTCATCACGTTGTCGAGATTTCGAATCCGACAATTCGACTATTCTTAATCATATCCTATCACAAGGATAGCTTAGTTGAAATCGTATAAAAATATTATTAAATTAACAAAACATGTTAAAAGAATAAGAAATAAAAGGGCAGTTAAATTACATGGTCGTGGGTTCGAATTACGGTGTTCAAGTATTGTGTAAAGCATGTGTTAACCAACGCCTACAGCTTTGTAACAGTCGGTACAGTCGTTTGTACAAAGGATATTATTTCTTGAAGTTTGATATACATATGTATAATTTAAATTATTAAAAATAACAAATTACTCAATTTAGTGTAGTAATGCAATAAATAAGTGTTTATCAGCCGGATCCGCACTTCCGGCCGCAGGCTGCGTGGGAGGGTCTCGCCAGGGTCGCTGAGGTCGTGACAGATGCCGAAAAAAAAGAGTAAAATGTGAATTTTTTACAAACTTTTACACTTTAGGGGGCGGGTGGCATCTTTGCTATGCTTATTTTTTTATGACAGATGGTCTAGATGGTGATTACGTCAGCAATAGTTTTTACCTTTATACACATAATGCCAACCGACTAATGAAAACGAAATTATATCTGCTGCTCATGAATCATTAAAAAAATAGAATACATTAGTAGAAACATTCATATATCAAGGTTTACGTCAGCATGGGAAGGGGTCAGAGTTTTACTTAATTTTGCTGTCAAGGGGATGTAAACCTCCTTAAAGAAGGCTTAAGCTACTTTTATTCCTAAAAGTGCGAGCACCTTTTAAAGATAATCTGTATTGTTTCAGATTACATGTTTCCTTCATCAGCATCTTGTGGATTCCCTCGTTTAGCGAATGGCAGGGTTCGAGTGCGGCAGAAATCTAGATTAGTGAAGTTCATTTGTTCGCCGCGGTACGAGCTGGTTGGGAACAAATACGCAACATGCAGAGGGTCGCAGTGGGACGTGCCGTTGCCCGTTTGTGTCCGTAAGTTGATACCAATGTTAACTTTGTACCATTTTAATAGTCTAGTTTATTAGTAGGGGCTGTAGTTTCCGTAACTCCACGTCTAGTCTAACGCCATGCGTATATTGGGTGAAGGCAGGGCACCAGCTCGAACAACTCCAGTAACCCTTACCATTTTAATAATACAATTACAGATATCTATAGGTCAGATAGAGGTCACTAATCAGATGATCTGAGAGCTGGTGTTGAGCGAGAGCTCACTACGATCCACTTTAAAAAAAATCCTTTAATTAATTCAGGTTCTGGATGCACCGTACCTTCTATTGAGTACGGTGTGGAGATACCATCGAGACAGAATGCCTGGGTGGTCTTCTTCTGTCTGCCTGGACACAAGATGATAGGCTCCTCGACTATATACTGTGACGGAAGGAAATGGAACGGAACAGCACCGTCGTGTGTTGGTGAGATTTTCTACCTTTAATTCCTTTTCGCTTCTAAAAGAAGGACAACTTACGTTACTTTGAAATCTGAGTAAAACTTTGAAAAGAAACAAAGGAAGTCTGAAGGAAGACTGGGTTATGCGAAAGAGGATATGCGGAGACAAGTGGAAGAAAAGTAGTATTTTCTGTGCCGACCCTCTCTAGGAGGAAGGGGAGGTTAATATAAAACAAATGTTAACCCCATCAGAAAGTATGTATGTGAATACAAAATAATGATTTAAGAAATTTCTTAATAGATTCAACATCATCCGCTCTACCGAAATGTGACTTCGAGGATCCCAAGATCTGCGGCTGGATGCAGGACGATCTGCACGACTTCGATTGGACCAGGCTGAATCACAAATCACCTTCTTACTTCCTCTTTACTGGACCTTCGTATGATCATACTTACGGGAAAGGGGGATCAGGTAATAACATATTTTTTTTTACATACAACTGTATACTTTGATTTTATTTTCAAATGTTACATGGTATTTTATTCTTGTCATTATACAATCAAGGGATCCATCATAAATTGCTGATGTCTTTATCATCATCACCCAATGGTCGTCCACTGAACGTAGGTCTCTGATATCTGTCTGTGACTGATCTCTTGATTCTTCGTGCAGGAGGCCAACCTACGTACAACGTTTCCGTTGCCGTTCCAGTACTTTGGTCTCTATTATAATTTTGACTTGAATATTTTAAATTATGTAACAATCTTTGTTGTTTCCAGGTTATTATATGTATATTGAAAGTACTTCAAGATTACAAAATGACACCGCGCGTCTCATATCGCCAATATACGACGGAGCATTAGCTAAGGATGGCTGCTTTATGTTCTTCTATCATATGTATGGAAAGTAAGTTGACACTGCACCTTGTTCTCTCCATACACAGCCACACCGTCCTAAAATAGTTTAAACCTTCGTACGATATTATTGTAATAACAATATTTATTAACAAATGAAAAAGGGAAACCTCAGCTGACTGTTTACCCCTAAAAGGAAGGAAGTAATATCTGATGACAGGTATCCCTTTTTCTTCCTAGCCTTCTTCTCACATGGTTGTAGGGTTAGCCTTCTGCGTCATCTAATGATAGTAATTGGTTTCGTCATTTTACCTATAGAAACTCACAATAGAATGAAAACTACATACAGTACCATACCTAGTAAAAAAACAGCTAAACTCAAATTAATCGGTGCCGAAACCGGACTAACTGATTTTCATCATCGTAGAACAACTGGTGGTCTTCGTGTGTACCAGAAGCCGGAGAACTACGCACTAAGTTCCCTTCTCAGTCTAAGCAGTGACGAGAAACAGAAATACATTCTGTTCGAAAAGTGGGGCAACCAGGGCAACACCTGGTACGACGCGGTCTTACCTCTGGTTGATTTCAGTGATAACTTCCAGGTATTTATGTAAAAAAAATAATTCTACTCAATATCTATTAAATAATACGATTTTTTATATATTTAAATATTGTTGTCAGATTGTGATTGAAGGCGTCCGAGGGTCAAGCTTTACAAGCGACATCGCGGTAGACGACGTGGCCATCCTTCAAGGGTCCAACTGCAGCGCTGCGCAGCGAGACGCCACCACACCCTCAGAACTTCTACGTATGTTTACTAACATAAATACGAAAGTTTGGATGTATGTATGTTTGATACTGTTTGAACTCCACCTGTAGACAGATCTGGGACAAATTTGACACAAGAATTGACTATTGATGTGGAATTAATGAAGAAACTAAGAAATCAACTAACGCACAAAAGAATGAATGAACGAGTGTTTGTGTCAATGAGTGAACAGTGATGTATAGAGTGAATGATTGTGATCAATTTATTAAATGACAGGCAATCGTAATATATAAGACACTGGTGAAATTACCTTAACGTCCTGTAAAGCTGATTCGTGCGTGGGCCGTTGCGACTTGTTGGGGACCCATGCGACCGGCGCTGGCTGCAGCTGCTCACCCTCGTGCTTCTCAGAAGAGATCTGCTGCGTCGACTTCTTCGACACTTGTATCTTTTCTAACGGTAATAACATTTCTTTTTAATATCTCACGCAGGACATCATCTTTCCGAGTTCCCGTATCTTTCATATTTTTTTTATTACGAAGAAAAAATAAATTAATGTTAACCTTTGTTTTGAAATTTATCAATTTACGTTTATACAGATGGCGACACTAACAACGATGATAATTCAAGCAACTCTACAGAGGTAGCGCCACAAACGCAAAAATTAATAGCCAGCACTTTAGAAACTTCAACAACAACAACAACAACAACAAAGAGAACAACAACAACTACAACTAGTACCACAACACCTAAACCAACAACTACAACGAAAAAACTAACAACCACCACCACAACAACAATTAAACCAACAACATCCACAACTAAACCACGTACAACGATTCTAACAACAAAGTTCACTAAAACTAATCGACCATACAGAACTACAACAACACCACCCACAACAACAACAAGAATCCCACAAACAACTATTCAAACAACCAGCGCAAAAATACAAATAGATTATTCATACACACAAGATGTTTTCCAAGATGACGTTGACAGAGGTCTAAATGATGAAATAACAGAAGAAGGACGCAGTACAGAGTACTCGAGTGAAACTACAAGTAAGTAAATTTCTGTTACTTTAGAATAAATAAAAGCGAAATAAACACGATTTTTAATCTATTTTAAAACAAGTTTTAGAATTGCTGTATTCATTTATAGATTAAAAAAGGAAACACGATTTAAGCTATTGTTTTTTTTAACACAAAAAACATGTAAAAACAAAAATACAAAAAAAAAAATATTGTATGAAATAATTATATAATATTAGAATCGCCAATAGCCTAATGGTTTAGAGTGCGGACTACCGATCTAGTGGTCGTGAATTCGAATCTCACTATTCGACTATTGTGAACCATATCCTAACACAAACTTTTTCAAGCTAACCAGGAATGGTTACAAGAAATTTTAGTGAATTAACAAAAATCTACTAATATTTTTTATAAAACAAAAAACCGCTAGTATAGTTTTATAAGTTTATATAAATTAAATTCAGGAACTCAGAACTGAATGAATAAATAATAGAGCAATAAAGAGTACAGACCGCGACTCTGTAGAGGTATTCAAATTATTAAAAAAAAACAAGCTGTCATTAAAACTGACATTTTATAAATCTAAAACGGTTTGCTTTGTAACAGCCAATACGTTCTTATTTCAAATAAATTAATTTATTAACATCAATATACTTACAAGACCTTTTATAATGAAATTCTTTAGACAATAACTAAATTCTCTAAAAATAGAAATGTATTTCAGATGATTGACAATTTTATTATTGTTTCCAGAATCTGGAAGTTTGAAGACGGGTCTTATCTCACTATTGGCAATACTGTGTTGTGTTGGTTTGGTTTGGTTAGTTTTGGAGGTTAGAAGTTCCCGTGGTAGACGCACTTTGGCGCGCATACGAGGTCACATCACCAGCGATCCTGAGGTCAGATATCTATCGACGGATGTAGATGACGATTAAATTATTATTTTTAAATTATTAAATTATACTTTTTATTGTTGTGTTATTTATTTTTTATTACCCCAACTTTTGATAGAACAGAATTCAAGCTAGTTATATTATGCCACATAAAAATACTTTATGAAGATACAAATGTGAGGAAGGCCTCCAGCAAAAGATACCCCATTGCATGTTCCGTGAAGTTCAGCTACCATAAATGCCGATGTCGGAAACTCCAACCTTGTAATTAAAGTAAAGAAAATTATATATCACAAGACACAAAATATATTGAATTTGTATAGAAAAATGTTAAATTATTGCGTCACAAATACTTTTTTACAATTCAATAAAAGTTAACGTGTGTATTTTTGAACTGGCAACACTTTTTCACTGACAATCGGCGTCACTAGAAAAGCGCGCGCAAATACAAAACGGTGACCTGATTAATTCGCGTTACCCCGTTTCCACAACGCCACCCGGCGCGGGGGCGGGACTAGATACCTTATCGCGTAGTTACGCTCGATAGTTATCGACCCAACGCGTCGTCCGCCATTTTGTTAACGCGCAGGCGCGAAAAAATATGCGGACCAAATGACGTTTGCAAGCCACAGTACCTCGAATACTGGCTGTGTAAATAACTGTAGAAACTCTTCTCTCGAACGAAATTCAATTTTCTTTATTATTATCTACAATCTGAAAATGATCGCTTGTTGAGAGCGGACGGAGGTATGTATGTTTTTAATCAATTTTTTATCATTGTTTCCGAAAATTAACGAAATTTTACTTTTGAGTTATTTTAATATTGTGTCATGTTTTTAATTATAGATGTTAAACATTACATCACTAAATATAATCTAATGGGTTTTGTTTTAATATCCGTTGGATAATTTTGTATTTTTTCAATTTATTTACCAAACTTATATTTAATGCCAGTGCCGGTTTCTTACTCTGTAATTAGGGGAATCGTTTATCAAATATAAATAGGTTTCACACGAAGTCAATGACAGTTGTAACTAAACAGAAAATTCATTTTTAAAACCTATCATGTCATATAACATGCAACCGTTTTTCTAACATTTATTTAAAATTTCATCAAGATTTGATAAATTTTAAAATTACGAGTTGCATAAATATTTAACATACATTTTCTTAATTTAATTTACTGTAAAATGTTTATTTAATTTATTCTTAAAAGTTGCAATAATTTATTTAAAAAAAAAGGATTTAATGTTCAATATATTATGAATACGGCCATTTCGTTAGTAAGTTGTGTTTTTTTTTTTATTAAAAAAGAGGTAGTTATGAAAATTAAAACAATCAATTCATGTTAATTACGTTTCTTAAATATTCTAATGTAAATACGAAAGTTTTTTAACAGATAGATGTTTGTTAATACATTTCAAAACGGCTAAATATATCTAGATAGAATTTAGCACAGATAAAAAAGAAATCTTTCTTGAATATACCATTATTTAATAAGTATTCATTTAATTACGCGACACGAAATCGCTGGTTAAAGTAAATAATATTATATAACCTAAAAAAATCCAACCTTTTCCTCTATAATTCCAGTTTCGTACAACTAAAGTATTTTTGGATTATTAATCTCACAATACAATTTTTCATTTTCATTTTGGATTACTTGAATATATTAAATTGGCAACTACAGTATTCGTGTATGTAAAAAAAATAAACAGATTAAAATGACTATTGCCTATGTAATTAAGTAAAATAAATGAGATTTCCTCTCCAATATTAACCATCTAAATTTAATACGTACTTATATAACACTATTAAATTCACGTAACAATAAAATCCTATTAAATTAGAAATGCAATACGACATTGCATTCTTTGCAGTATTATAACTGGCGGAGTTCCGAGTCAAGGACGCCTGACGTAATCAAAATTACAATTGTTACGCAAGTTTCGTTGCGTTGAAGGGAGAATAGAGTTCAATAAAAACTCTTTTCTATATACAAGACTGTTTTATTTTTAATTTATTTCTAGTGGTACAATAATGTTATGTTACCACGATTATAGATGGCGTTAATGATGTTTTTTTTTTTAATTATCTATTTATAAGACACACAAAACAACAATGCATTGAGGAAAAGTGCCTCTAATCCCATTACGGGGTTGTCTAGGCACTTTAGTATCACGCCAAAAAAATATACAAAGGTAGTTAAGACACGGTTTTTTTTTAAACTTGTGAGGTCGCATATACCCACTTATACAGGAGGCTACATAATTTTTTTTAATAGATTTATTTATCAACTTAACAAAATCATTAGTAATAGATAGGTAGTACTGTTTTAACATAGTTTTTAAGTTTTTATAGTTAATCTCATTTTTAACATTGGGAGGCAGTTTATTAATTAATGTATTGACCATATGTTGCGATGTACGAATTTAACATACATTTTTAATACATTTGACATATAAAATTATGTTTAGTATTAAATGAATTTCGTCATCATCAGCTCACTATACGTCCCCGATGAGGGGCTCAGAGCCTACCCTATTATTAGGGGGTGACTAGGCCATAGTCAACCACGCTGGTCCAGTGCGTGTTGGTTGATTTCACACATATCTTTGAATTTCTTCGCCGATATGGGCATACATCACGATGTTTTCCTTCACCGTAAGAGTGTCGGTTAATGGACATAAGCAATTCGAAAATTGAAAAACACATTGGTATATGGCGGGGATCGAACCTTGACAATGTCGAGTACGGTCCGGTCCGGTCAAGCGATTAACAACTGCACCACCGACGCTCTTTCAGTCTTTAAATGAATTTCAACACATGACAATAATTAGATGTTTTAATTTAGTTACATTTATAACCTAGGTCTTAGACTTAGCCTATTATAGGTATGCGGTGATTCAGCGTGAAGCTGTCAAGGTCACACAAGAGCACTTCGTTCTCAATATAAGAGTTTATAGCTTTTGTTCGATAGTCTTTACGGTTACCACGCTCTTAAATAAAGCAGTTTTGGTTGTGATTGTACTGAAGAAACCGTTTACGTCACATGTTTTAATAGTATAAATTTGATAAAGAGGTTGTACTTAAGTTCATATATGAACTGGCAGTGATGTATGGAATACATGTGCTGACATCTAGGGAAAAGGGCTGGTAGATGAAAGTAACTAATGTGCAAGTGACCTTAATTCGCCAAAATAGCGAAGTGATTACTTACAGATTAGCAATTTAAATATAGCTGTTAACTTTCGATACAATCTGAATAAAAGTCGGTCAAATCTATTCTTGAAATTGTAAGCTGTTTAAAGATGGTTCTTGTAAATTATTACTGAAGTATTGAAAATGTCACATATCACCTACTGCAGCGTAGACCTGACACAAACATCGCCATGATGGTCGGTCGACGGCGGCATCCTAAATACTCCCGCAAACTTAACCAGATTATCAGTCCATCTTGCAAAACCAATACCCACGTAGCATCGACCTGTCCGTGGCCGCCATACTAGGACTTTGCGGGATTACCCGCAATCCGGTCTGCGAGCATTGTACCCAGTCCATTATGATACTTAAAATGCTCTTATCCAAATTTAAAATTAGTCTATAAATGGTCGGCTTCTTTTATATGCAAAGGTGAATCTATATTTGTGATTTAAGGCATCATTTCAAGGGTGGACTAAGGGGAAATTATACGTAAAATAAGTTGATACTGTGTTACACTTAGACACTAGTAGTCTACTGCTGTGACAAAAGGAAATATTTGGAGCAACTATTATTGTCAGAGTCCTGGAATGGTGCCCACGGACAGGTCGACGCTATGTGGGTAGGCCTCCCGCAAGATGGACCGATGATCTGGTTAAGTTTGCGGTAGCATCCTGGATGAGGGCCGAGGACCGATCCTCGCGATCTTTGGGGGAGGCCTACACATCAATGGGCGATATGTGACTGATATGATGATGATGATGATCTGTTACTGTTACTGACAATATCTTGATATTTATTCGACTCAACAACACCGGTAAACGCTATCTTTCGCCAAAATGACGTAAATCGAATAAATACAAAAATACCAAGGATTTTGGCCTATTTTGTATGTAAGAATAGTCGAAGTTCACATACTGATTTTTCTTTTTATAATTAGAAGCATGATACTCGTATAATTCATTTAAAAAAAAAACTGTCAAAGGCTTTTAGATTTCTAGGTTAACGTTTGTAACCTAAGGTTAAATTAGTATTCAATAAAAAATCCTTCAAATTTACTACCAGTCAAACCTTGGACGAACCGACTATGCTTATCTGTATCGAAAACCACAATTGTTTTCTCGTATTATTCCACACTTACGTTACAATATATCAGTTTTGAACTTGCATTTATTTTTATGGACTTCCACTAAAAACACATTACAACATTGTCATCCTTCTCATACACTTTAGAAAGACAGAGATAAATATACATTTCAATACACGTCTTACAAATTAGTTGCGTCCTACCTCCAGGTGGACAGACTTAGGGCGGTCGGGATGTCGTTGCGCAGTACTGTATACTGTAGAAGGTATTGGGTAAAGTCTATGTCCAACAATGCACACAAAGGCTGATGATGATGAAGGAAATACACTCAGTCTGATCTTCCCATTTACAAAGCTAAGAATACACTTGCGTTATTTCACCGCACGGCAAACGCATCAATATAAAATTACTTAGTAAACCGGTCTCTCATAGATAGGACAAATCTTTAGCTTTCAGTGACAGCAGGATCTGCCAGTTAATAGAGTATATAGGTTCCATTATATATATCCATAAAAAGTACTATTCCATTGTACTGGCAGTTTCTTGAGCATTGAATTTTATTTTATCGCTTTCTCGCAGTCACATTTACTTCTATATTGCACGCCTTTGCAATACAGGCGCGGTCTGCACAGCCATTTACGTATTTAATATACTTTTATTTATATATGCTATACTTATTACTTATAAAAAAGGAGCCTGTGCGTTATTCTAGATAGTATAAAGAACAGTTTGGATTTTAATTGCGGATGACTATAAAGGTAGAGGAAGATCGAAGGTTAATTGTGTTAAAGACAATACACGTAAGCGTGTGAGTTCAGATATAAGCTTACAGAGATGTACAGAAGACAGTGTTGGTTCTTGAGCCCTCGAGCTACGTTACTCTTAATCGAGGTTTACAAATGCCCTCTGCGCCCGGCCACCTCAAGCCCGGTGAAACTGTAAATGCCTCTTAAAGGCAAACAGTTGCAATCATGTCACAAAATAAAACAGAAGACTTCGTTTTGTGCCGATTTTCTGTAGGCAACAGTAGGTTGATGTCTAGTGACTATCATATCTATGCGGGACAGAAATAATAGATTTTTTTTAATTTAATTTCTTTTATTTGTTAATGACGTCATGATTTAATTTAATTTATATGTTTAGACAAATTGTGTACGAATAATTTAAGGGAAGTCCTTGGTTAGGACTGATTTACAAATTAAGGGTCCAAGGCAACAATGAAATAGAAATAATTAAAAAAAAATATACACGAACTAGGAAACAGCGGGTGGTTCGTGTACGTAAATACTTGTAACTCGGAGGGAACTTCCACTTTGTTATTTAGATCGATAATAGAACCCTCGTTTATAAGAGCTTTATATAAAATACTCACAGTACAGTTTACAAATACTTAACAGTAACTATAACTTTGCGTGTCTGACGTATTGCGTTGAAATTGTTGGTCCATGACAAAGATTACAAGCGGTTAGTGAAAATAAATAAAAAACAAATTCATTGTTTATTTGCGTAATTTTGCTTAATTATAAAATATCACCCCTAATTAATTGGGAAGGCTCTGAGCCCCTCGGTGGGGACGTATAGTGAGCTAATGATGATGATGATGATAAAATATCCCACGATTTGGAGTGGAAGGCAGGAAGTTGTTGGATGCGGAAGGAGCACGGCATACTGTTGAAGGCATTGGAAAGGCCTGTGTCCAACCGTGGGCAGATAGAAGGTGATGATGATGATGATTATATTAGTATGATTTAATATTTACGTTACAAAGTTTGTTCATCATCATTATCATCATATCAGCCACATGTCGTCGACTGCTGAGCGTAGGCCAAAGATCGCCATTCCAGGATTCTGTGACCTCATCGGCTGTCCGTTCTGCGAGCAATGTGACCGGCCCATTGCCAAAGTTTGTTCACAAATATTAAATTTGTTAACAAAAACGTGTTAAATGAGATATTTGTAGGAATAAGTCTGTATATTTTACAATCCCTACCCCTTCCGTTCGATCCGATATTAAATTCAACTAATTGCGGTGAAACCGATAAGACCCTTTTGTTACTTTACCGAAGTTTTCCTTTTGAATGAAAGGGTTTTAGTTTGCAAGTTAAATTGGATTTGCAATGTGACACGGTTTAGCAATTTATTGAACACTAGCTGACCCCGCGAACTCTGTTTCGCCTAAAAGGCAATAAATAGATTTTTGAATTTATTAGGAAATACAAAAAAAAAACATTTCCTCCTCGGAAAAAACGTTTGTATGGGAAATGGAAAAGGGCTGTTTTTAAGGCTTTCACGGGAGTTTTTCTAGTTTTTCTCACATTTTAAACCCTCACTAGACCTCCACGAACATTCCAAGACCAAGATAGGATAAATCCGTTCAGCCGTTCTCGAGTTTATCGAGACTAACGAACAGCAATTATTTTTTTATATATAGATATATATATGTTATAAACATACGATTACGTAGAAACCATAGAAACATAAATGAATCACCAAATTAACCTGTCACTTCTGTACGCTTGTTAATTAACGTTGATGAAAACAATGTTCGTGTAACAAAATTATAAATTATGCTAATAACAATATGTTCAAAATTATGATTTGGTATTCATTTACTCGAAAACTTTAGATTTTATAAAATCATATGACGAAAAATAGGCGGTGTCATATTTCGTCTTAATTAAAAAAAACAAATACGTAGATGAAAGAAATGTTCGTTACACATGTAAGTTGAGCTTTATGTAAAAATCTTTTTAATAATAAATTCTATAATAAAATTATAAAGATGTCTAATCAAAATAAGTCTAAGTCACTTTGAAAAGGATAGCGCGTCCAAGCGCCGTCACCTGGAAGACCGGCATTTCAAGTTTATAAACATTTATGGCATAAAAATAATACACTCAATAACTTAAATTAAAAATGTCACATAAATGTCAAGTCGACGAACCGATTTAATTATAGTTTTACTAGTGTTACACACGTATTTGGGAGGAAGTCGTCAGGTATCAAACATTCTTACGTCCATTTAAAATTTTTTAAACAATTTTTCACCATTTTGTTGCAGATATAGTGAAAGATGATATGCGTAAGAAGGGATATTATGTCTGATAGAGATGTATAGAAGAGTACATACTGTGCCGACCCACCATAAGCGGCTAGGATGATAAAGATTTTGTCTGCAATTATAATCGTATTCAATAGAAATGAGAAAATAAATGAAACTACTATTAAAAGACTGATACCCTTACGTCGAAGTACCGGTGGAAACATAATAAGAGGGTTTGCTACTTGACCTGTCTATTGAAAATAATAATGCTTACATGTCCTAGAGAATTTAGTTTACCATAGGTTGAACAAAAACATTGCGTAACAACGTATCATAGTAACAGCAAATACAGAGTAATCACAATCACCTGTTAACATCATACCATAGTAGTTTGCGGTATTCTCATGGCGTAAAAGAAACAAAGTGATAAAGGCCACCGCACACATCGCCGACATTTCTTTATTCACATCGGACGGCACGAAGAAACAAACTGTGATAAGAATGTATTTGTGCGGTGCGCCGCGTATCACTTTTTCTATTACACGCCACGCCACCAGCGGTCGCCGCGCCAATGTTCTATGGAACAATCAATTTGTGGAGTCGTTATATTGTAAATTGTGCATTTATAGGTGTTGGGGATTTTTTTTTGTTTGACCTAAAATGAAACGCAGTTTAATTTTATATTGAAATCTTCTTTTACAATTTTAAACGCTTAATATGTTATAAACGGATCAAGGTCGCGCGCACACACTTTCGCTTACATTCCTACCTGTCATTCTCACTCTTTCGCTCTTCATCGTTCACCCGTTCCGTTTCACTTATGTTCCATTCCTTAATTCCTGCTTCTTATGTGAGAATGAGGCAAACGGCGGGATTATTGACGTGTTCGTCAACCTCCATGGATATTGGAGGGGAAGATGCTTTACCGGCTATTAAGAAAGAGATACGCTCGCGTCTTGAAGGATCGTAAGTCGTATATATTAAATAAAAAAAAAAATTATATTAGGATTGCGTTCATCAGTGGACAACCTTAGGCTGATGATGATGATGTAATTGTGTGAAATATTTCGATGAACATGTTATACATGATTGTCATTTCGCAATTTTAATTGATGTACATGATCTTAAGTCTACCAGAAAATTTGATTATTTCCATTTCATATGTTTTAAATTGATTTTTTAAGAATACAATATTTGAAATTATTTCTTTAGTAGATATAATATGGATATCGAATACAAAATGTTTGTTTTTTTACTTTGAGAATGATTTAAAAATGATGTCGCTCCATGTATGGCACAGTTCTCTGGCGGGGCCATCCGCACAGAAGATTGTGCAAGCGTTTTGTGTGACCACAGACCGAGACATATACATATTTATGAGGTGACTTTAATATACAATTTCTATGTATTATCTCGTCATGTAATGCAGGAAGTTGGAGCACATGATTGTCTTAACGGTCACCCGCGGTCGCTCCGTAGATTTAGTGATATGGCGTAATTGCCCCGCGCTAGTTTTTGTGTCTTCCAAATCTAAAAGTCTAATTATAGTGTTTGCTGTAATGACTACAAGATTTTTGTTGCCTGTTTTATCATATCTACAATACCTACACCGCCATTAGAATTATTGTGGATTTATATAAAAAAAAACTACTAAATCTTTTGTTTAATACTATCAACATTTTTATTTTTGTAATATTTTGTTGGGAAAAAAATGTAAATTGTTAATTATTGTAATTTTGGTACATCCGCCATTGTTTTTATATTTGAAGCATTCTTAGTGATATATGTACAAATATGTGACATGTTTTGTAGGAAAGTAATTCTGTAAAATTATTTTTAATAAGATACTTTGAAATGTATTTCTAACTATTTTTTGTACATTTTGTGTACATCCACTTTTATAAAATTAATTCGCTTAAGTTAAAAAACTAACATTCCTTACTTGACACCTTTAGATTTAACTGAACTATCGAACTGTTGTAATATTAGTTTAACAACAGTTATAATACTTTAGCGTGAGTTGTCAAAATGTTAACTGTGAGGTACTGTAGCGTTCACTGTTTTGCTTACAGACGTAAGTTTTTGTACTGAACAATCTGAATGTGTGCAAGTTAAGTGACAGTGTTTGTTATTCTGTTGGTCATTGGCTTTTTCTTTTGAATCGAGATAAACATCGAGTCCGTCGTTGACAAAAAAACATCATTTAGTCATTAAATTTTGAGTTACATCTCTGTTCGTTTTAAAGAATCATTGGCTATTAGGTGCTGTGTCCGATGCCGACAAAGTGTTTGATTTGACAGCTCGATGCGTTCCCTCAAAAGCTAATTAATAACTAGATACAACCACTTAAGATAAGTAAAAACATTTTCATCCCGAAACTGCACCGGATGCAGATCGTATCGGCATGACAAAGCGTGGCGCCTGGAAAACATTTCAATTCTCTTCCAAATTTAAACGTTTAAATAATAGTGATAGAGTCCATTATCCAATAGCACAAATCAATTTTACATATGACATCATTTGATAAAACAAATTGAACCCAGACTTTCCAAAGATACGATCTAATTTTGAAAATACCCAGAAAACATTAGCGAGTAAGCGTTTGTCAGCTTACGAAACAATCAATCGATTATATACTTAAATGCCACAGTCATAAGATTCAATTTAGAATTGTATTTTTATATCTGAAGTGCCACCATCATACAGCGGACTGATTCTTAAAAGCTCCATCTTCGCACTCGAGTGCAGGTGGTACGAGTCCGGTGTCTCCTAAAATAAATGAATTAGTCGTATTAAGATAACATATCTATATTTGAACATCATACTAAGTCATGATTCAATGCAGGAACACTTTTAAGTGTCCAATGATGTCATTTTATGAGTGATCTGCAGGGAAGAATATATATTCATTACATTAGTTCCAATAACTGAAGAGTTCACAGAAATATATGTCGCCATCTTTTTACGGGCGAGGGGCCAAATTTTAGCCCGCTTCTCCTCTTTAATGTGTGGAAACGGGATGTGGATTTGGCAGAGGAGAGGATACAAATGAGCGGAGAGATGTCCAACGTGATTGACGACATTCATGGAAACCCATAACACTAGAGGAGCAGATGCGTCACCGACCTTTGAGAAGGAAATACATTCGCTTCTTGATATGTCATACTGCTTTGGAAATACCGCCGAGGATAAACGGTTCCTCATTGCGTCTGTGTCCTGTCTTAGCTATGAATATTGAATTCAAATGCATTATCTAATTTACCGTTTAATTTTCTTACTGTCTTCTTTCGTAGGTAACATTCGTCAGTTCATACGTGATGTGATGACTAATGTAACAGAGATTTCATATCATGTTACAATATATATTTAACGACATTAAGAGGTTGTACTATGATAGTTGTTATACTATGATAGTGGTTTTTGTGTATATGTCAAGTCTTTCTCTTAGACTCAGTGAGGTTAGTAGTAGGTAGTTTAT
>JAODUI010000016.1:4261495-4304398 GCA_027563995.1 Papilio gigon | reverse complement strand
TTTTTTTTTGTATTTCCTAATAAATTCAAAAATCTGTTTATTTATTGCCATTAAGGCGAAACAGAGTTCGCGGGGTCAGCTAGTCTACTAATGTTTCTTGAACCCAGCTAAATTCAGATTTGTGCTAGTATATAATAGTCCAATGATAGGATTGGAACCAATAATCACTTGATTAGATATCTGTACTTTAACCATTACTGTTGGGTACAACCATCGACTATGTGGAGTGGATAATTTATGGCTTTATGGAATAATCTATATTAAAATATGAATATAAAAGCGTATAAATTCTTGATAACGATGTTAGCCTTGTGAAATTTCATCACGGGGACAATAAAAAGATAAAGAGGTTGTAATATAGATTAAAGGAAGAGTAAATACTCCCTTGTCATGAACAGGAGAAAGCTTTTCAAATTTTATCACTTAGTATCTAAGTCAAATTTTAATTTGCCTAGGTAGATTTTAATATTGCAAGTTCTAGAATAACGACCATGAACAGGTGCAGGCTATACCTACCGATTGATCGATCTGGTCAAGTTTTCTGGAGTATTCTGGATGAGACCGAGGACCGATCGCGGCGATCTTGAGGTAGCCTACGTCCAGCAATGGACGTTGTGGTTTATATGATGATGTCAGTGTCCACATATTCGAATGGCTAGATTCGAATTCACGTACTTTCAATCATTAGACTGTTGGTATTATATACATGTGAATACGTCCCTTTATAATTGTCACTGCACATTGATACCGAACTATATAAACTAGCATTAACCTTGTTCCATAGTACATACGTCTATTGTTTCACATAAGCACCCATTTCATGTATGTCCGTCACCAACAGGTATGACATCATCGCACCAATCGTGATTCGAATCTACGAACAGACTGGCAATTCACATTTAGTTTGTTGACAGGTTATGAATGCAGTATCATTTACTTTGTCATTGTGTTCATTTTTTATCATTAATTTTACGTGTGTAAAGAAGAAAACAGAAGGTGATGATTGTGTGATAGATATGTATGTGTGAATTCAGATATGAGCTGACAGAGATGTATGGAGTATTGTGACGTCACTACGTTGGGAAAAGGGCAGGATGGTGATGACGTATGTAAAGAAAACAACAGTCAAAATTCTTATATGAAAATGCCCCGAACTTAACCAGAAATATGCTTGTAATTCGAATAAAACCTTTACGTCACAGATTGAACGCCGCAGAGGCGACACCGAGGAACGACCGTCACTTATTGCCTATTACTGCGCTCCAGCGAGACGAGAGTATTTTCTGAATCATTTCATCCTCTGTACGAGAATTTCCTTAGTTATTTTGATTTATTAGTGGGTTTCCTTGGAAGGGACAAATCCTTTGACACATCTCAACACATTCTTTTTGACAACTGTCATCGAAACCCACAATTATACTGAACGTGTCAGTACTAGTTTTATTATGGCTTGAAGAAAAATAGTGACATCTAACTAAATATTAAGTAAACTGTAGTCAACTGGGGATGTTAAATAAAAGCTTTTACTTAAAATTGTCAAGTTTATTTCAAAGAAAAACACAACAGTATTTTTTTTCATAAAATATTAGTTGATTTGTGTTAATTTCCTAATATTTCTTCTGGCCTTTCGAACAAAGCTAGAACTTGTGTTTGGATATGGTTCTCAATAACCGAATGGTGGGATTCGAACCCACGCCAGCTAGATCGGTAGTCCATACCCATAACCATTAGGCTATTAACATTGGAACGTTTATTTAAAAGAACTGTCAAGTCTGTTTCATAAACTTTGTCATCCGTATGTTGAAGTGCGTCATAATGTTTACTACTGGACGTTAAGTCGGCCATAAGGAACCGTTTGTATGTATTATGAATGAAAATATGATATCAGACCACATTCTGCACATTTTACGACTCTGCCGACCCACATTAGAGAGATTTAAATTCAACAGACAATAAAACATTGGGTGACCCTCCCTTAATTTACAAATAAAAGAATTTACGTAAGTAATGATGGCAATTACAATCTATTTAATATATGTAAACCTCTTTTATTAGAGAAGGTCGCAAAGTACGGCATCATCTAGATGATTATCAACGTCCATGAACATCAACACTAAAGGAACAGATGCATTTCAGAAAGTCTGTTTATTTCTATTGCTATACTAATAACATTTTGTTCTAAGTAACTAAACAGCTGAATGAAGATGAAATTTGGTACTGAGATTACAGTCTGAAATAGCATAGACTATATTTTTTATTAAGTTACGAAGTGAAGTAAAAAAAAGCTACAAAGGACTAGGGTAAATTTCTTAACAGCTTTGTAATATTTTTCTTTACAGCTTGACGTTTGGAAATTTGACTGTGAAGTAGACGTTGAACTCGAATAAAACACGCCATCTATAGATAAACGATATAAGAACAGTAATTCATCGCCAATGGCCTAATAGTTAAGGTTAATTTTCGATCAGGTGACCGACAATTCGAATCCATTCGAATATTGCGAACCTAGCATAAGTGTAAAGCTTAATTAGAGTGATAAAAGAAATATAAATTAATTAACAAAAAATCCGTTAATATTTCAATAAACAATAAAGTTTTTTTTACATCTTATGAATGAAAAACAGTTGCAGACCGTACGGAACGTTGCCGCAACGACATAGGAAATGCAAGGAGGGCACGAGATTGGAGTTCCTCCCGATCTTCCGCTTTGCAGACGGGAAAACATACATATATTCAACGTCAATATTAAACAGTACACATTTTGAATTTCATCTTTAATATAAAAGATTTGATTGCGGACTAAAATACGAAAAGTATATTTTCCTACTATGACATAACAAAGTAAGTATTTGTTAAAGTTCTATTAAAAAGTAAATAGATTAACGAATACGAAATTTTAAATAAAATTAACGATTTAATGTAAATCTGTTGCAAACTGTCTCAGGCAGACGACGGCACTACAAGCGTTGGCGATCTCTCATGGAGGCTATAAGACACTTGCGCCAACAGAGTAACCTATGTAATTAACACTCTTTAAATATCACTCTTGATGTACAGTCAATAGAGCGTCGGTGGAACACTTGGTTAGCGCTTGACCGAAGCGGACCGTACTCGACATTGTCCAGATTCGAACCCCGCTGTGCACCAATTTATTTTTCGATTTTAGAATTTCATATATACATCCGACGTTCTTATGGTGACGGAAAACATCGTGATGTCTGCACATAACTGAAGAAGGAATTCAAAGATATGTGTGAAGTCAATGCATTGAGCCAGCGTGGTTCACTACGGCCTAGTCACACATCATAGGGTAGGCCCCGAGAGCCTCAGTGAGGCGGTATAGTGAGCTGATGAAGAGAGACTGGTCTTTATTCTTTCTTCTTCGTTGTATAGTCGGCACTAACACACCTGAAAGTTTGCTCACCTAGTCTAAATACAGGTAAGAGCAACAATTCAGGCCCATCAGTGTACCGTACTTCTCTTCTGTCTTCTTCATCTTCCGTGACCTCGTTGACCTTCTTACTTGTACTAAATTCTTGAAATTAACTCTATATCTATAGTATTACGTTCGTTTAAAGACACATCATAAGAATAACCTAAAACTAACTGATATATGAAATAATAACTATACATTTAAAATACTCTTTTAATTAACACTTAATTAATCTATGTTTAAAAATTATACAAGTTCAAATACGCCGTTTCATTACACGCTTGGAATCCCCGACGCCGGCAACATACACTCCTGTACTGAACATATTTTAGAAACAAAATTAAAGCAAATAAGTAACACTAACGAATCGAAAATATCGAGTTACATTATAAAACACAAAACCCAATGGCATGTCACCATAATCTAAAAACTGAATCTCCATCGTTAGAGGCACGTCGTATAGCGCGTCGTAAAACAGCGCGAAAAACCTCGTAATTTGACATCTGTCAATTAAAATGGCGGGGGAACACGGCGATGACAAATGACGTTCGGAAACAAGGCACCGCTTTCGATGGGGATAACTTTTGTTGACGGAAAACAGGCCGTTTGGTTAATGGCGGATGAATGATATCAGAATTTGGATGGTTTATCCACTTAGATAATATTGTTTGGAAGTGTCTAGTCATTAGGGCAATTTTATTTTATTTTTTAATTTAAATTTGGATGACACAGACAAGGGTGTTTGTGAATTCTCTCTAAAAATACCCAATGAATCTCTTAGTCAAAGGCAAAGTAGATTTTTATGACAGAAATAATTTTATACGGTATGAAATAAAAATGATGACTATAAAGATTTGAATTTGATAAATGTGTTCCAATAATTTCCATTCTATCGTTAATATGATTCATAAGGATAATACGATTGAATTACAACCTTATTGCGTATAGAACAAGGTTGAAATTCATTAAACGGAGCATAAACAATATTTATTCAATACAAAATTATGTTCTCCAGTCACACATTACATATAATAACAATCTTGATAAAACAAATGACAGTTGTTTTAACGTCTGCTTCCACTGCGCAATAATTATGACCACGACAGGTTTAACACGTTCACCAACAATTAGTTTAGTGTTCAATTTGACACGTCAAAATAGGAAAAGATCAAATCGGAAAATCACAAGAATAGCTAAAAAGGTAAAGTAGGATTGTGTGAAAGATATGCGTAAGAATGGAGTACATTCAAATTATCGTGGTTTTCAATGACGTTGGGGATCTAAGTGATATTTTATTATAGCCTAGTTTAAATATCTTCTAGAATATCAGCAAACTTCATTTGCCTACCACAAAGCTATTAAAGTAAAGAATAGGGAAATGCATAAAAGCAAGCTCTATGGTCTGATTCCCAGGCAATCACAATCATCATTAAGGCTGTGTTTATCTCTGTAATAACATGCTAAGGCGTGATGAGAGTGTGCCGTCTATAAAGGAAGTTGAAATTATGAAAAAATATAAAGAATACAAACTAATGGAAAGAGTATTCTAGTCAATAATATACTTAGTAACTACTGATATAATATTTTTACTAGGTCTTGCCTAAATCTTCTTGGGAAAATCTAGATGAATTTTTAAAATGTGGATGGCTAGGAAAAGAATTAAAAATGTATCCACACTATGTTAACCTTATTCTTCTCGATTTCACCATCACCGATGCAATTTCCATACTTCTAACAGACGTATTTCATCATCATATCAGTCACATATCGCCCACTGATGTGTAGGCCTCCCCCAAAGATCGCCACGACGATCGATCCTCGGCCGCCCTCATCCAGGATGCTCCCGCAAACTTGACCAGATCATCGGTCCTTGCGGGAGGCCTACCCACGCTGCGTCGACCTGTCCGTGGCTGACATTCTAGGACTCTGTGGCCCCATCGGCTGTCCGTTCTGCGAGCAATGTGGTCCATCGCCACTTAAGGTTCGCAATTCTTACAGACGTATTTACTTCACTATAATTAAAAGAGGAAACGAGTGGTGGGATCACAAAGGTGGTCCTCGACACTCATGGACATCTGCAAATAAATTTTAATTTTATGCTTTAAAATTTTAATTATTTATCACAACTAAATATTACATACCTCTACAGTGTCCACTATAAATTGATCTCTTAAAGGTGCTTACAAATTTGTAAATAAGCTGTACCCCATTTAAAACAAGTGCGCCCAACGCGCGCATGACTTGACAATTCAATGATGACTTGTTAATGATTTCACGTGCACACGTCGGCGTCGCGTTAATGATTCATTAAAAAAAATAATGATTAATGATTCATAATTTTCTCTCTGAATTTTTTGTATTCGAACGATGACTCAATTGATTTGGCTTTTTAAAAGCATCTATTTTACGAATTCGTTTTAAATTCCTTTGAAAATTAAAAAAAAAAACAATTAAAATGTCATTACGCTTGTGACCCCAGAAGATAGCAGCAAAGATATCCCGCTTCCAATACAAACAAACTCTTTGGTTTGTCACCAAAAATATTACCTACGAAATATTGTACCAACAAATTAATTTCTTCATCAATGTTTACATCATCCTGTACTTTTTTCTGTGAATTGATATAGTATGTACTCTTCCATACATCTCTATCAGCTGTCACTAAATTCATAGCCTTACTCATTTCTTCATTATACAGACCATCCTAACTTTCATAATTTGCCAATCAAAAACATCATGTTTGTTCAGCCGAGCATTGCCGCGTTGTGGAATGGTCTGTCCTTGGTCATATTTCCAAACCAATACAACTGAGGGTTGTGAGGCTTGGTCAAGGTTGCGGGAGTGCACTGGATGCGGGCGGCACAGGACCTGTCATCGTGGCCATCAATGAGGGAGGCCTACGTTCAGCAGTGGACTACATTAGGCTAATAATGATGATGATGATAACTGAGGGACCATCAAGAAGCGAGCGTACCTCTAAGGCAACGCATCTGTGGTTCTTGTAATATTGCTGATGTCCATGGGTGTCGACAGTCACCCTTGTGATATCGTTATCCCCCTTGTCTTATAAAAAAAATTAACCCGTATTCAATAAAAGTCTAATCCAATTTGTAGAACTATCATTTTATTAATAGTCAATTTTCCGTTAACAGAAGTCTGTCGGACAGGTCGCGTGACCAGCGCCCACCTACGTATCGGCCGCCTAATTGAATTAGCCAATATCCATTGCCATTTCATCCACTTAATGCTATCTATCCATCGTTGGGGTGTCGTAAAGGCCAGACATTTTTTTATCTTCACTCAAGTCCAATTAACTTTATCGTTTAGTTAATTTATTTATTGATATTGAATGATACCCATGTATTTACTATTATTTGAATAGTACAAGCCATTTAACAATACTAATTATTTTATTTTTTTTAAAGTTACTAATCTGTGCTTTTAGTCTATGACTGGTGGACGTAATTACTCTTTGACGCCGCTTTTTGACAGCGACGAGACCGCGCTTTTCGATCGCAGTTTTTTTTTTGCTTATTTTATATAAATCGTTGTATAGTTTTAAAGTCAATTTATCGACCTAGTACAAACAATGGATTTTAGTATATTTCTTATAATCAATCTTCTTTTATAACATTACTAATTTGGTAACAAAACGTATACTATATTATCTTTGTTTCTATGAACGTTATTCAAACGATGGAAATTGAAAAACAAAAGGATAGCGTGTTAGAAACAGATGCAGTGATGATCACATACACCAGAAAATAACGAAATTGGTCTGAAGTTGGTTGGAAAAATTGAGAAGTAATACGTTAAGATATGGATATGTTAAGCGAAGAAATGAATACATAAACGAGGTGATGATGAATGTAGGCTAGAAAGATAGAAGACCGAAGAAGGTGTTGATTGGAAGATATGCGTAAGTGTGAGTTCAGATATGAGCTGACAACTTTGGATGGATGGATGGATTACACTGTATCGATACTACGTAGGGACAAGGGCAGGTTGATGATGATGATGGATGATTATAAGAGAAATAAAGTATTCATACCGATGTTAGAATTATCTCGTTCTGATATTACTCTGTCATTATGAGTTACGAAATTACAGTCGACGCTCGCTGTGAAAGGGGAAAAAGAATTTATTTGTCGAAGAAAGATATTCTAGAGAAAAGATTATGAAGACATCAAAGAAATTTGCTTCAGTGAATAGTACTGAATTTGTGGCTGTAAAGAACCATAATATTAGGACCGAAGTAGATATATTCAAAGGTATGAAATTCATAAAAGAATGTAAAGGGGAACCTTTTAAAATCAATGGATATACTTATTTAAGCTTTTTTGTAGTATTCCATAAATTATTTAGAAGCTTTATAATAAAAGCTGTGTGTATTTATAATGTCGAAAAAAAATCATTAACTCAAAAACTTTTAAACACATTTCAATAACTATCAAGCTATTCTCTTGGCAAGTGACTTACTTACTGTTTTCACCCTAGTCCTTATTTTTTATATTAACAGATGCATTCAATATTTTTTAATACTTAATGACAACCCTTAGTGTATCTCACAATCACTCTTACTCTACTTAGATAGATTTCCATACAACGTTAAAGTAAAAACAATCATTGTCAGTATCAAGTACCAGTACAAAGAGATACATTAACCTACAGGTAACCAAAGATAGTACCGGGTGTCCACAGGGCCCCCTACTGGAGGATACATTAAAATAAAAATGCCAGTATTAAGAAATCTTGAACACAACTTTATGAAGCGGCGTGCAAACCCCATTACACAAGTAATCAGCACTGAAATAACACATTTTCTTGCAAATGAAACTGAAAAGTAATTAGCTACACTGTCTTGCAATAAAAACGACCCGCTTCTGAGTAATTGGTTCGGCCTAGAAACGTTTTATTGAATTTGTACACTTGTTAACATACGACCTGAATACAAGCTGGTTACTGACTCAGTCTTCTTTGATACCTGGAAAAGAATAATAACATTAATATGTCATCCAGGGAGTCTTGTGACGTTCCCGCCTCCATCTCCATACAAAATAGTAGACATACACTCAAGAATTTGGCATTGAAAATAAAATGCACTTAGCAAAGAAATATACACGGCAAGTCTATGAATACAATTTATAAAATAATATTAAACATGATTAAAATGTGTATATGACTAAATCCATAGATAGATCGATCTAGAGGATGGAAACGTGTGCACCGACACCAGGCCACCGATCATCAGGTCAAGATAAAAAAATGATTAAGTATCCTTCAGCTCTTTAAAGAA
The DNA here is from genome assembly GCA_027563995.1 of Papilio gigon. Lineage (NCBI taxonomy): Eukaryota > Metazoa > Arthropoda > Insecta > Lepidoptera > Papilionidae > Papilio > Papilio gigon. Next base: position 4,295,669 of record JAODUI010000016.1, on the reverse strand, counting down.
ATTACTAAAAAAAAACTAACGCAACGAACAAGCAAAACAATATAGAAATTTAAAACGATTTAAATACTCTAGTTGGTAATAGAAGTGAAATGATCAACGAATTCAATGGTAATGAGAAATGATGTTCATATATCACTGTTGTTGGATGCGGAAAGCGGAGGACCGCATACTGTGGAAGGCATTGGGAAAGGCCTATGTCCAACAGTGGGTAGATGAGGGCTGATGATGATGATGTCACTAACAATGTTATTTATTTAGGAATTTTGGATTTAACATTTTAATTACACGTGACTATTTTTAATAAGTGTGTATTCACATTCTTGTAAATGTAAAATTGTTTAGATAAGTTAATTTTCACGTTTCCATTGATCTTTGCTACGTCGGCTAACTTCAGTCCTAATCTATTCTAAACCAGCGGTAGTGATTACTGGACTCTTCACATTGTTTTTTTTAGTTTCCGAAAAAAATGTAACATGTAACGATGACAAGATAATCCGTGATAAAATCTTTGAGTGTTCGAGAGATCATCAAATTATGACCTTTTTCTAAAGCTACTAGTTTTTGTCCGTGACTTCGTTCTTGTGGAATTAAAAAAAAAACCTTAGTCACATAGAATTTTTCTAGACAATGTTCTACATATATATCAATTTTTATCCATATCCATACATCCGTTTTGGAGATACCTTCTCTAACAAACATCTAAACGTTCGTTTGTCTGATAGGTTGTACGAAAAAGTAGGATTTGGTCTTTTTTAACCGACTTCAGAAATCATCAGTTCTCATCGTCATCCTCAGCCCCTGTCTGCCCACTGGACATAGGCCTTTCTCAATGCTTTCCACAGCATGCGGTCCTCCTTCCGCATCTAACCACTTCCTGCACCCACTAAGTGCACACATTTTCTTCTCAGATAGTCTGAATTTTTTATGTGTGGTTTATAATATATATCTAAAAAAAAATTATTGACTTCCACTGTTTAAAATTAAACAGTACGTTTAAATATTTCACCCGGAAATAACTTTTTAAATTCAGTACCGCAATATTGATTTAAGGCTCCCTATTGTTACACACCCTATGAAAGTCAACTTTTAACATAGTATAATAGATGAATGTTTGGTATAAATTAGGTTAATAGGCAATTACTATCGGCCTGCTTTGCCCTCTATTTACCGTGTAAATATTTGTCGAGCTCACGTTTTTGTAATGTCCTAGTTGTCGGAACTTTTTTCTAAGAGAACGGGGCATCAGAAAGGTGACCATCGACGCCCATGGGCATCCTCCATACTCCGCTACTGATATCCCGACAATATAAGAACAATAAGAATTATTTAGAAGTACATATTAAGTTACTGGGACATGAATCTTGTAGCGAAGTAATCACTGAGTAGGGCAAATGGGGCAAGTCGGGCGCCGGACAGCGATTCAATTAATTTTTGTCGTTAACATAAATAACAAATGGGCTCCATGAGCTTGGAAATAGGTTGTTCGCGACAAAATTCTGCTCGGAACATTAAGACTTGAGTTTCTTATAAGAATAACTAACTATATTGTGTCAACTTGGTAGACAACTTTTTGTTACGAGGAGACGAAAATATTTTCGATAAAATAATTTTACATTATATTACGCAACAAATGAAATAACGAACGGCCTCCATGTTTGTTATCATACATTGGATATATCCATCTATAGATGTATATCTATAGATAAATGGATGGATGGATTTACAAAGATACAGCACAAATCTGAAGCGAAAGAGCTTCCTAAAGTCATGTGGGGGTAGTGTTTACGTAGGTAAATGACAAAACTAAGAGAATACCCCAGTAATCCCCTATTTAGTATATAGGTAGGTTGGTGATGACAACGAACTTACGATTTAAAGGAAGATACCATATGTATGTATGGATAATAAGTGCATTTGTCTTCATTACAAATTCCAACCACGCGAGGACGCATGGCCTGGTCACCTTTGATCAGTGCCATCTTCATTGTCACAAAGGTCGTTACGTTCAATCTTTTATTAAAATATTAGCAGGTTTTTGTTAATTCTCTAATATTCCTTTGACCACTCCAACTAAGGTCTAGACTTGTTAGGATAATATGGTTTACAATAGTCGAATGGCGGGATTCGAACTGTCGATCACTTGATCGACAATCTGTACCCTTAATCAGGCTATTGGCGCTTCAACCAGTGCACCCACATAATTAGAATAATTACTTTGTCTTGTATAAAGATGTAGTGAGAAATTATTTTCCTTCGGCAAAACTCGGATCTTTATCTGCAGACGGTGACACCCGAACTGTCTATGATCGTATTAAATGAGTGACATTTTCATATCCATTAATATGGAACTTTATTGTTTGAGTGTCAAATGTCAAAATGAATTATGCCATTCTCTAATATAGGCACTGTAGCTATTTTTGAGAGAGCACGGTAAATACGAATTTTTTGCAAAAATTACCAAAGAAAATCTTTTCTCACTATATCTGTACTTACATTGCTGAAATATTGCATAAAAATGTAGAAGTAACTTGAAGAAATTAATTGTTGACAAAATTTTATTAATCTGTTGGATAACCAAACACTATATGCGGAGAGAATAGGCTATAAAGGTAGAGGAAGACCTAAGGTGTGTGTGTGAAAGATATGCGTTAATGTGAGTTCAGATATGATGGCAGAGATGTATGGAGTACATACTGTGGCTATTCTCCGTAAGGAAAGGTATAAGTTGAAAACAAAGGACTACCTTGTTTAATAAACGAACTGAAAGAACTTTATTTAGGAACAAATACTTTACATTTATCACTATTTCCTTTCCACTTGTTCATTTCTTCTTTTGGTTTTCTGTCCCTGGCACGTATCCGGACGATATAAAAAGGAAGTACAAGTAATAAATACATAAATGATTAATATGCGCACGTGTCTTGTGTAGCGGGAACCTTTCACACCAAACCCGTAAACCTTTTCTTTATTATTGAAATCCTGAAGTTGTCATCATTGTACCAAAAGACCACTTTAAATTTAGCATAGTAACTTAACTTTAAATTTAAATTATTTTTTTGGTATAGGAAAATTTAATTTAGAATGTAATTCCTATAAATATTTCTGGCAAAAAATTTGAAAAATGATAACATTTTTCAACGTTTATGTAATAACGAATTAAAGCAAAACAGATTTGAAACACTGTAAACCTATTAATCTAATTGTAGACTATTGGATTATTATAGATTGTACTGATCTAAAGAATTTATTGCATTTAATTGAACAACATACATATATGCCTTTTTTACATTTAAAAGCATTGATAACGTGGTCACATTATTGGTATTATAAAATATGACAACTAAGGATACTAAAGCTTTTACAACACAGCCAGAAAACTAGCTTTAAATAGAAATTAAAATAATTAGTAGAGAAATTATAACCGGCTGTCTTCGCTAAAAGATCAAGACAGTAAGCTTAAGCATTACCCCTAGTTTGTAGATGAACCCAAAGACTACGATGTTACGAATACTCATCAAAACCCCAAGAAGCTTCCAGTTAACACAGCTTGACTTTCTACCCAATATTTCATTCTTCTTTTAGTTCATCTCCACTTTCCTCATTACGTTATGTACATAAACGAGGAATGATATGACACTAGATAAGATTGCTTCGCGCTTGTCTAGGGCTTTGCTTAATATAGTAATAATAGCGGCCATCATACTTACATTAATAATTAGTGTATGCTTGTGTATGTATAAAAAAACTATATAACGTTTCCCCTTGCGATGCTTAATCATTCTTGGTATCGGTGATGGATCCATTTCGTATGCCACCATGCATCTTGTTCCATGGGCTTGTTTGAATGTTTCTCCTCGAACCCTTTGTGTCGAATCATTTCAATTTATATTCCAACACTTGCCTGATCACGTGATGGATTTGATCCTTGTCATGTATAAATGTAAATTCAATTAACATTATCAAATGATTTATTAAATGTTTTCTTCGATTAAAATTCTTTTACTATTAACATTTTTATTGTGGTGGTTGTCCGATTGAGGCAGATCGAATGCTGGACCAGATCCGAGTCCAAGGTTGAGTAAGCAGCTGTGTTTCAGATCGCAAGGCTCTCTAGCGAACAAACTGACGGGCGAGGGCGACGGTGGCGACGTCGACACGCAACTAACTAAAATGGATGTGGTTCTTACATTCCAAATCGAGGTAACGCACAGGATCGATGTTGTGTTACTGTTGTTTAAAAACATTTTAAATTAATACGGTTACAATCAATTTTCCTAATAACCCTACTAATTTTAGATACTTTTACATCTGTAAATGTATCTAAAATTATATGTATGGCTTGTGTGAATGTTAGCGGAAGACTTTTGGTGTGACCAATGGTTCTCAATGGATCCATTCTAGGTGGTAGTTATGGAAGTGAAAGGTTTGAAGTCACTGGCGCCGAACAGGATTGTCTACTGCACCATGGAGGTGGAGGGAGGTGACAAGTTGCAGACGGATCAAGCTGAAGCCTCAAAACCTATGTAAGTAACTGTTAATAAAGAAAATGGTGTATTTATAGCTTTTGTACACGTATTAAGTTATAAACTTATGATATTCTTTAGACAAGTGACTTGATCTTTTTTATTCTTTAGGTGGGATACTCAAGGCGACTTCAGCACAACACAGCCTCTGCCCGCTGTCAAGGTGAAGTTGTACACAGAGAATCCAGGTGTACTCGCTCTAGAAGATAAAGAGTTAGGCAAAGTTGTGTTGAGACCTACACCTCTTTCCAGTAAGGTAATACAATACTTTTAATTATCAATACCTGACGGAACACATTTCTAATTCCTGTAACATTTAATATATTAATTTAAAGAACTATAAGTTATATTACGTACGTATTTAGGCTCCAGAATGGCATCGTATGACGGTACCAAAGAACTTACCCGATCAAGATTTGAGGATCAAAATTGCCTGCAGAATGGACAAGCCGTTAAACATGAAGCATTGTGGGTATGTACTTCTTTTTTCTAGAAGTTTGATGTGTCTGTCGATTGCGTTCAGGTCGTGGTACTTTCCTGGATAAGTATTTCATAAACGGGAAACCCTTGCCGTCTCAGTCACATTCTGCATACTTTGACTGAGTGGACAAGTCTCTCTCTCGGTAGGACCGGTTTGGTGTTACTTTTTGCGGTCAGTCTACTGTTTTTGTGGTCTATTGGATTCATACCCTTTGTCTTCTAGTTACCTTCACGTGATTGGTAAAAACGTGTGGCGTAAATGGAAGCGTCGCTACATGGTGCTGGTGCAAGTGAGTCAGTACACCTTCGCGCTTTGCTCCTACAAGGATAAGAAGTCCGAACCGGCTGAGATGATGCAGCTGGATGGGTTCACTGTAGATTATATAGAGCTTGCCAGTGGTAAGATGTTTTCTAATTCGAACTTCAGACTCTAATACGAAAGATCTTTTTGATATGCTAATATACTTATTATTTATTTTATAATATTTTAGCTCAGCTGATGGTTGGCCAAGGTAAGCCGTATTTATTTTTATATACATACTTCTTATTTCTAACTTGGGTATATCTGTCTACACCATTGCTACAAGCACTTAAGCGACTTGGTACATGAACTTTTTAGTTCTTTTTGTTTTATCGCCTGATTATTTATACTAACATGTACGAAATAATCTAGAATTGGAAGGAGCAAAATACTTCATGAACGCGGTACGTGACGGAGAGTCGGTGCTGATGGGTGTGGGTGATGAGAACGAATGTCACTTGTGGGTGATGGCTCTGTACCGCGCGACAGGACAGAGTCATAAGCCCACTCCACCCACCACATCGGACACACATATCAAAATCATGGGAGGTGTGTATAATTAGCATAGACTCATCACCTACCAAAGAATACTCAATCAACATTTAATTTAACAGGGTAACAGGGTAGGCTCCGAGCCCCTCGGTGGGGACGTATAGTGAGCTGATGATGATGATTTAATTTCTTGAATACCCAAAGCTCTACATAAGTGACGTCGCTTTTAAAGGGCATATTCGATACTAATATTTCCAGATGCAGACAAGGCTCGCAAGCACGGCATGGAGGATTACATCCAAGCGGACCCCTGTCAGTTCGACCACCACCAGCTCTTCTGTGTCTTACAATCACTGACACTCAAATACCGACTTCAAGATCCATACTGCTCCTTGGTAAGAATTACTTTACAAACTATGTGATACTCTTGATTTGATTTTGAAACAAATACCATCATCTTGACGCAAACATGAAGTCAATTAGTATTGATATTAAAGTGAAATACTATCAAATACAAATAAAATAATATCAAGCCCTCAATTAAAGGCAAAAAGCAAAAAACATCCTTTGAACTAACTTTGGAACTTAACTTTTAACTTTGTCTTATTATTTACTAAAATCACTTTCATCACCCTTTGTATTTCCAGGGCTGGTTCTCTCCTGGGCAAGTGTTCGTGTTAGACGAGTACTGCGCAAGATACGGCGTACGCGGATGCTACCGTCACCTCTGCTATCTCTCTGATCTCCTGGATGTGGCAGAGAGCGGTCAGCAGACTGTTGACCCAACTCTCATGCATTACTCGTTCGCGTTCTGCGCCAGTCACGTCCATGGGAATAGGTGAGTTTTCATCTATCGTTGGTTCTCTTAAACTGAACACGGTAAGCGTCTGCTCTTACACAAAAAATAACTTAATAGTAAATAATTATTCAATATATCATTATTTTGACTTTTTTTTAACTAAGTACATGTTAAATAATCATTTAAACAAAGTTATATGAAAAAGGATTGTTTTGTTAGGTTAGGTTACAAATTTAAGTGAAGTTTTCGTACCACTTGCTTGTGGGTCTTTGTATTATACTTTTCCATTTTAGAACTTACTATATGTCTATTTATATCCTTATTTAAGTGTCTCTATCAAACAATTATCCCACAATTTATTTTAGAAACAATATCAATGTGTCTATTGAAATTTAAATTCTTCACATTTGAAGCTGTGTTACAAAATTTAAAAAAAAATTACTCTATACGATTTACGTTAAAATCATATACTATTGGTTCATCTCACTTTTTAAGTATACCGTTTGGTCTTCAATGCTCTAATGTAAAACGAACTAAGTAACTTTGAAATTGAATATGCAATTTACGGATTTCCTTTATGTTTTTAACACAGCATCAAATAAAATCACGTCCCTTGAATGCCGCACTAAATGTGAACCTGAAATTAGTAAACTTACTTGCCTTTACTTCTTCTGTAAGACTAAATCTTTTGATGTGTTAAACATTTTATGTGTATGTGTGCTTAGCAAACTATAACTTATTACCTGTTCTTTGTACTAACATTTTTCTGTTTACGGATTTACGGGGTTGGCTGTACAATTAAAATTAACATTACATATAACTGGTATCCCTGCTTGAAGGACCAAGTTTATAAATATTGTCTATTGATGGTTACAACAACAAAGGTCAAAGTATCGTACCGTCAACACCTTGTCCGACCCTGTCCCGCTTGTGCCCTACTAGAGTAAGCCCCACATAACAAGTGGTTCACAGTACGGCCACGTTGCCTGGCAGGCCCGACGGCGTGGGCAGCATCACCGTGCAGGAGAAAGAGAAGTTCGCGGAGATCAAGGACAGGCTGAAGACGCTCCTGCAGCATCAGATCACCAACTTTAGATACGCGTTCCCGTTCGGAAGACCGGAAGGCGCACTTAAGGTTGGTTCCAATGTTTGTCTACATATTCAAAGGTTAACCAAGAACTAATTTATTAAAGTCAGTAATTATTTTTGGACTTGATGTATATAACAAAGATGTTAATTCGAATTCCAGGCGACACTATCGTTACTGGAGCGGGTCCTGATGAAGGATGTGGTGACGCCGGTAGCTCCTGAAGAAGTCAGGACAATGATCCAAACGAGCCTGGAAAATGCTGCTTTATTAAACTATACTCAACTGAGTCAAAAAGCTAATATCGAAGGTATGTATAATTGCTAGTGTTATAATTTCAGGCGTTTTTCTAATTCAGTATGAAATATCAAAATTGAAATGATGTATGACAGAAAGATTTGAGGGTTGAAACCGTCTCAGAGTTGAATCAGTACGTAGAGATGATGGCTGTTATAAAAATAATTGAAAGATTGAACCAATAGACTAGAAGTAAATTTTTAACCGACTTCAAACAGAAGGATTTTCCTTATTTGTAACACTATACGCCGCCCCTGTTGCTCTCATTTTGACATATTTTTTAATCAGAAGGTAGTGGTTACAGGCTGTTCCTGTTTTTTTTTTTTTTAGTTAAAAACTATTCAGTAGTTATGCATTAGTAAATTTATTTGATGGATTTCCAAAAAAGAAACCCGTTTCCTTGTCTATTTATAGAGGATTTGAGAGGTGAAACAATGGTGACTCCAGCTAAGAAGTTAGAAGATTTGATTCATCTAGCTGAATTATGCGTTGACCTTCTGCAGCAAAACGAAGAACATTATGCCGAGGTACACGAACCATAGATAACGTGATTTTCGAGATGTAAGTCATTGACAAATGAACAAAATTGGATAATTAAAAAAAAATTACTTACAATTCGAAAAATCGTAATTATCTGTGTTTGTCAATGTCGTGGTGTTTTTTGACAATCAAAACTTTTTACAATAAATTACATCAATCTGTCATTATTTTGATACAAAATGGTATTTTTTGCCATCTGAACGTACAAATTTGTAGTTGTGATTAATAACTTGTTGAAGGCTGTATTGTAAAAGGTTTTGTCTCGCAATTTGTGTTCACTGGAATAGCACCCTACTATCCTATCTCGCTATTAGTGTGGGGAATGATCAGGCAAATTTTTTTTTGTGTTAAAAAATGAGCTATGAATATTTTTTTCAATACGAAACTATAAGTCAAACTAATTTGATTGACCCAAAGATTTTAACTTTTGTAAAATTAAATTTTTTTCCTTTTTTTTTTTATTTTTTGTGATATCAATCAATTATTTCTAATATTATTAAATAAACCAGAAAATCATCACTTCTATATTAAATTGTTTAATCACAATATTACATATAAAAAATGCATAAATATTAACATAACGAACCTGTATCGAAGCATTGACTAAGAAAGAATACTAAATATTTACAGCTCACTGATTTATTTAAAAAATTGGCTAAAGTTTTGGTTGATTGCAAAAAAAATTAATTTTCTCCTTGCCTATTAAAATCATTGAGTAGAGCCAAAAAAAACGGTTATTTGAAAATTGTCGCTTGACGTGAGGCTCTCAATCAATAGGTTTTTTAGAAAGTGATTTTTTTCAACTATTACCCTTAACATTTTGTGTCGCTTTATCGTCAAGTGAATATTTAATAGTTAATTTATATATATAAAGTCGATTTTTTCGTGTTTTTTTTATTTTTGACATTTTTTTTTCTATTTTTGTATTTTATTTTTGTAATTTAGTTATACTGGAAGTAATTGAAACATATTCACGTGTCGATTACGTTAGTATAACAAATATTCTATGATTTTTTTGTACATCCTTCTATCTTACGTTTTATTTCTCCGCAGGTTTATAACACAAAACCGGACTCTAGCGGTCAACAAAATGTAACTACTTCTCAGAATTATGGTTCATTGCTCGGCTGAATACGATATCACTTGTGGATTATTTTATTCACTCGGTCTCCCATTATTTTTATCACTCAGTTTTTGATCACCCTTTGTTTAGGCGTAGCCTGTACGACACTCGCTTGGGCAGCTCGCTTGGGTACTACTGTGGCAGCTGCAGTGACGTTTGTAGTACCAACGCGGCCGTTCGCGGTGTTCCAACTTTAAACTTAGTCGCTTGAACGATTCTTATGTCGACTACGAGAGCACAATAGCCGATAGGATAAAGTTTTTAAATATTTTCGTTAGAAAAAAAGTCGGTCAGTGTTCAGAGCAGGAAGACAAGTAAATGCTTTTGACTATTACTCAGGTTTTTGTGCTCATCATCCGTTAATATGTGAATAGAGGAGGAGTTTGCGGTCATGGGATTATAAAGTGGAACACCGCGTACAGTTGCGATTGTATGTCTCCGTTATGTCGAAGGGAGTGAAAGGGACGGCAATATGCATTACTACAAAAGTCAGTGCGGTGGAGTTCTAGGGTTAGATTTCAAAATTAAAAGCTATGCATGACCAGATATCATTTAGATATTAGATAGATGAACAATGTCTATTCATGTTTTGTATAGCGCAGTATACATTCACGCTCCCTTCACACTTACTCGACACTCGAATATACAGGGTGTGCGGAAAGAGTATGTTTTGTACCACGTGATTAGAACTAGTGACTAGAACTTAGGGTCGATCAAGAGGGCATAATTTATCAAAGGCAACACTTCTGTGGTTCTTCTAGTATTGCGGTTGTCAGAGCATTGACGATCATCCTTGTGATCCCGCCGCTCAATCGCCCCCTCTTATAAAATGAAGTAAAGATTTTTGTTGATTTTACACTTTTTTAATGTGTATTTAATATAATATTCATTTAACATAAGAATGCACAGGTATTAAATGTAATACTTTAGCATTTAGACCTTTCTTTTTTTGTATATTCGCAATTCAAGATCAAAAAAACGGTCTTAAGTTACGCATGCTATTTCCGAACCACCTGTATAAAAAATCGTTGGCTGTTTTTTAAATTAATGTTCAAAGAAAAAAATAACTGCAAGTTTTTATTTGGTCCTATTAATTGTCAAAGTTGTCTTAAGTCATATTGAAATGTCTTTAGAATTGAAAAACAATGAAAAACGAATTGTTTTTTCGAAGTTTCAACCTGAACGTATCTATAATTAAATTGGCATAAGAGAGTGTGACTGTTATGTGATGTCTCAAAATTAATTAAAAGTATTAAAAAATGACTGGTCCTGGTACAATTTTTGACATAACCTCAAAATCAAATGCATAGTTTAAATTTTGATTGTTAACAATTGAAGGCGAGTGTCGGGTAAAATGATTACTTTTAATTCTGGGCTCAAAATTTCTTAATCGATCACTTCCGTCAGCTGGCAGAATTGGCAGGGGTCTTTGTCTTTTCGTCTGCAATGAAATGTGTTGCAACAGTTCTTACACAATCCCCACACAACATATACAACTCACATATTTCATTTAAATCTCAAAAAATAACTACATTTCACTACACTATACGATTTATTCGCTTGTTAAAAATGCCATGAAACATCCCTTCAAATATGCTTTCACTATGAACCAAAGAGTATATTATCACTACGTTTGTACTATGAAATTGAACTGTCATTTTGACAGCTGTCAAATTACCAATAAATTACTCGTTCGTTAACAGATTTTTCATGGCTTAACATCAATTGGTATAATTTTTCGTCAGCCGTCAAAATGACTTAATTTTAATGTGAAAATTAGTCGCATAATAATTTTTTTGACACGTTTGTGCATTTTTTTTTAATTTCTACCAGTTTTCCCTCCATCCATTTCCGACTATTTCCATCTCATAACACAAGTAGTTAATCACCATTTTTAGTTCAAGTTTAGATATTATAAAGCTATTTAGATGCCACATCTAGTCAATGTATTGATGTTTAAATGCAATTCAATTAAAAGCATGCTTCTATATAATATTATTGAAATGTTTATGAGGAAATTTTGCCAAATTACTGCAAAAAAAAGTGTGCGAAACAATTGTCTCGTGTTAAGATCAACTCATAAACATTTTGTTTGAAACAGGTAATGTATAGTACTTGAAATACAATTTAAATGTGACGTAAACATCGACAGCGTCCTCAACCAACTCTAATAATCTATTCCCAAAGTAGTCCGGGTAGAAAGTTAAGGGGTCAAGTTGAAAAAATGTGCAGCAAGGGTTTCACTGGAACAGAGACATTTTAAAAGGAGTCTAATAGAAAAAAGTTTTTCAAACTTTAAAAAACATACGTAAAAGAAACACGAAATAATTGAATTCTCATAGTAATTCTGCTTTAATACTATTTATCGTCCACCAGGCATTCGCGTGGTTCTCCGAGCTGCTGGTGGAGCACGCGGAGATCTTCTGGGCGCTGTTCGGAGTTGACATGGACCGTGTGCTGTCAGAACAGCCTCCTGACACCTGGGACTCCTTCCCTTTGTTCCAGATATTGAACGATTATTTGAGAACTGATGGTGAGTAAGAATTGAGAAGTAGACTTTGTGAAAAAAAGAAAAGGATGTTAGAGACTATATCCTAGACAGGGCCTATTACGTAGCTGTCGTAAATGTGTTTTTGCAGATAATCTGAAAGGAGGTAGGTTCCATGAACATCTGCGCGACACCTTCGCCCCCTTGGTCGTGCGTTACGTAGACCTGATGGAATCATCGATTGCACAATCCTTGCACAAGGGATTCGAGAAGGAGCGATGGGAGATCAAAGGGTTTGTAAAGATTCCATCTTTTGTATTTATTGATCGATTACATTATCACGTTGCTCTTTAGTTATAGACAAAAATTGTAGTCTTTTCACCATTGAATATAAATTACTTCCGTCTTCTTTTGTTTCTAGTAATGGTTGTTCAACGAGCGAGGAGTTGTTCTGGAAGCTGGACGCTCTGCAATGCTTCATCCGGGATCTGCACTGGCCGGAGCCCGAGTTCCGCTCGCACCTGGAGCAGCGGCTCAAGCTGATGGCATCAGACATGATGGAGACTTGCATACAGAAGACTGAAGCCTCCTTCCAAGTATGTTAACGTCTTTTATCATTTCTGAATGAAGTTTAAGAAAGACTAGATCAATGTTTATTTAGAACTTTGACTCAGTATTAATGATAGATAACTAAGTTGATGATAGTCTAAGGGGCGCCATACACGGGCAGTGCAAGTGCGTTATGATGTTGGGTTATAATTAGTAACGATATTTCCAGTCGTGGCTGAAGAAGAGCGTGACGTTCATGTCGACTGACTACATCCTGCCGGCGGAGACGTGCGCGATGGTCAACGTGGCACTGGACGCCAAGAACCAAGCGCTCAAACTGTGCGCCGTCGAGGGGGTCGATATTGTGAGTAATCAGATATGATATAAAGGCCAATTTTATATATGAGAAAAGTGTTTTTTTCTAACACGTCTTAATGCCACTGAAGACCACACTAAGGTGAAACAAACATTTTTAGAATAAACAAATAATCAATTACTTTTTCTGATCAGACATTTTAGGTTAGATTATTGACTGACTTTTCGTTAATTATTTCTAGATTTAATTTAGTTACAATTTTATAGAATACTGTAATTTGATTTTTTATTTTTCTTCATTTGTTTTGTTTTTTTTTTTAATTTAATTACATGTTTATTTTCTGCATGTCTTTCGGTTTTTTATATTTATTTTCAAAGGCCATGGACCCCTCTCTCGCTGTAAGTATAAAAATAAAGTAAAACTTTATGAATTTATGTGTTTCATATCACAGAATTCATCAAATGTCTATCACAAGTAAGTCCTCGGCGGTATTTCCAAACCAATACGACTTAGGGTCCTTCAAGAAGCGAGCGTATCTCTTTCTCAAAGGCAACGCATCTGCTCCTCTACTGTTGTATGTCCATGGACGTCGACGATCACATTTATGATCTCGCCGGTCGTTTGCCCTCTTCTCTTATAAAAAAATCAGCACATTTTAAAATGTAACGGCGTTTACGCTCCTAAACCCCCCTAAGCGGTTTAATACCCCTTAGAACAAGTAAAGATTTCTAACGTACCAACTAAACGTTCATGTTTAGTACATAATAACGATTCCTTCCAGTACCAGTACCACGCAAAAATGGATGCCCAGATCGAAGCGTGTCTGTTGGCCATGTCGACGGGGATGACAACCAGGCTGTCGGCGGTGCTCGAGGCCACCCTCGCTAAGATCGCCAGGTTCGATGAAGGAAGGTAAGTTAAGTTCACCATACCTGTTGAGAGCCGACTAACATGGCAACTTTCATCATCAGAGTGTGATCATGGCCCCACCGCTTCGTAAGCATTTCAGAAATGTTGGTGGACACTGTCTGACTTACGATAGACGACGTAATATTTGTTTCAATGAAATGCTTTTCAAGAAACTTGAAGTACAATAATGTTTGTTCTATAAGCAACATATCAAAATATTTATAATTAAGTTATTATTAATTTCAGTTTGATAGGATCCATCCTGACAATAGCAAACGTGTCCGGATCCGGCAAAGACATCGGCCAGGGGTACGTCAACTTTATGAGGAATTCGATGGACCAAATCAGGTCGAAGGTAAATTACTTTCATATCAGCCTAAACTTCACTTAGACAACCGTTATTCTGAATGTATCGTCTAGAAATTAGAACCAGACATTTCTCATAAAAGTTAGCAATCCATATCCAAATAACATTCTGAAGAAGACCACAACGTCCCTTTAAATAGGAAATTCTTTTAACCCCATTCATAGAATTGTCTATCAAGTAACCGGACCAGATCATAGGTCACTAGACAGACCAGTCTTTGAACACGTGGTAACGTCTCCGTACACCAGGTGACAGACGAGCTGTGGATCCTGCAACTGTTCGAGCACTGGTACGGCATCCAGGTGAACATGGTGAGCACTTGGCTCGGCGAGCGCCCCGCCCTGCACCCGCAGCAGGTCGCCTGCCTCTCCATCATACTTAAGGTGAGCCATAGTTGCAGTATCTGACTCAGTAGACCGTTGGATATTAGGATTGGAGTGCAGTCATTTCCTTTCTGATAGTTGAAAGTGAAAATTCAAAGCACGGTCTTTCCATTTTTAAGGCTCGTAATAATAGAAAGGATTTTGAGATGTAACGCGGCGGAAGACGATGCTAAATATACCCAGAGTCGTTGAATGGTTACTTAAAGTTAGAGTGCAGTTGCTATGAGAATATTTCTTACAGAAAATGTACAGCGACTTCGAGCTGCAAGGCGTGATCGACGACAAGCTGAACTCGAAGGTGTACCAGAGCGTGGCCGCGCGCATGCACGCCGAGGAGACCACGTGCAGCTTGCTACTGGCGCAGCAGGATGCCGGGTCTGCTGTCTTCCCTTCCTAACCTCTAACTTTACATCTAGATATGCTCTGTCTCGCTCCCATTAACATTACTCTAGTCTTATGATACATTAAGTTCATATACCTAAAAGAATTACCAAGCAGCGCTTGAGTTATGAATGTTATCATCTACTGAAAGAGGTCAGCAGTAACCTGTTTACTGCTGATACCCACTGGAACAGACTAAGTTTTGAATCAGTACAGTATTTTGTTTCCCATTTAAAACTTATATGGTTTATTTTCTTCTTGTAAAACACTAAACCAATATTCTATTACAGGAGTGGTGAGGACGGTGGGTCAGAGGAGGGGTCTAGGAGCGGAAAGTCAAAATTAGAATCACTCACAGAAGATGCTAAGTTGGGGAACGTCGGCGCTGTCGTTGGCAAGGTTAATACTTTTTATGTAATTAATTTGTATCTGCCATACTATTACACAATGTGCCAACAGTCTACCGGTAAGGGTACGGATTAACGATATAGCGGTTAGTAGATGATTTCGAATCCCACCATTCGACTATTGTGAACCATATATTTACACACTTCAAGCTTACCTGAAATGTTTACAAGAAATATTAGTATATCAACTAAGATTTAAAAAAAAAGTTAGCCAAATCAAAAAAAAAAATTACAGTAAAGAGATATATTTAATATAATAAAGTGTTTTTTTTTTAAATTTAATAAAATGTAAAATTTCTATCGTGTATTTTTTTAGGTTGGCAACATGTTCGGTCGCGGCATCGGGGAACTATCTACCAAACTCGGCGGAGCGTCGTCGTGGTTTTAGCGCTTCAAGTATAATAACAATCGATGTCATCTTATAAACTACCCGATGACGTAACATCTCATTAATTCAGTTCATCAATTGACGTATCATTTTAAATCGTTCAACATCATGTAACATTTAGGAATGCTTAATTCAATATTGTTAAATTTACTACTTAAAAATGTGCCTCTTACCATGAAATTAAATGATCAAAAAAACACATCATAAAACTCCCAGACAATACGATTCATAATTCGCCAGCTTTGTTATAAGAGCGAAGACGGTTACATGTCAACAAAGATTACTTTTAAAAAGCTAGCGGCCATTTTGTTAGCAATACAAAATGGCGGTCGACGTAAACCAATTTAACGTAAGTGGCAAATGCATAGCTTAGTTAAAATTAGTGTTTAATGAAGTCTAGATTTTATTTTATAATAAAGCTTTATGTACAGTTAGGGTCACTATTGGTTTATGGAGCAAATAATGATTGTTAGGTGTGAATATTATATGTAGTATTTGATAACAGGAGCGGTTATAATAATGGAATTATATACATACGAATTGCATACACGATGCTACAATAAGGAAACATATCGCTTTGGCAGAATACTGTTGTATGTTAGTCGGTCGTGTGTTATATTATATTTAAAATTACATATATCGTTCATAGCAATGAAAATTGGAATGCAAGGAACGCGTATTTTGATGGTAGAGTTCTTAAAGGAAATGGTTTTCTCTAAATATAATAATACATTCATAATTGTATAACCTATAGGCGGAATACATACCGTTTGTTCGAGTAAATTCTCCCATTCACAATACAAAATGCCATTTCAAAAAATCGACTCTCGGTTAGACGTCAAATTCGCATAGAACACTACGTCTCTAGGTTATAAAACTATGAATAATGTATTCTCGAAGCACACTTGTTTCTTGGCTTGAAATAAATAATATTTGAAACTATTTTTCTAATCGTTAACAGTACTTAAAGTTGTTTAACTCTTTGCTGGATTTGGTTAGTTTAAAATTTAGCAT
The DNA here is from genome assembly GCA_027563995.1 of Papilio gigon. Lineage (NCBI taxonomy): Eukaryota > Metazoa > Arthropoda > Insecta > Lepidoptera > Papilionidae > Papilio > Papilio gigon. The sequence continues at coordinate 4,278,825 of JAODUI010000016.1, read as the reverse complement.
CTTGCCCCGCCTATGAAATAAAAATAGCACATAGTTTTGACAGTGTAATAATGTATGGCAAAGTTTGTCTATTTTAAAAAGCAATATTTTTCTAATCTCGTGTCAAGTTTTAATATCTGTATTAACTAGCTATTTAATGTTCCAATAAAATTGTAAAAGCATGTTTATAAAATTTAAATTGAATTTGACACCAGCGCCATAAATGTCATGGCGGTGTTATCATACGCAAAAATTAATTTTAAAACTAAATGATTTTATAAACATGCATTATGAATTTAAAATTAGAACTGTTTTGCCGTAGTATAATACTATCTATAGTTTATTAGATCTCTAGGTCGACACTTTAACTTGAATTCGTCAAAATAATACGACATTAAATAAAGTACTTACTCTTATAGCTATTAAAAAATAAATATTCTCTATTCTTCTACGCTAATTACCTTACAAATTTTTGAACAACTAGGAGAAATTTCAAAAGAAAACTTCTTAGATAAACGTTTAAATTAGTGGTTACTCTAAGCGCTAATTTGCCTTGTAATGGTCCTGTTAAAATTTCTTCATTAATATCAATTTCATCCTATCATTTCTTGTGTTTTTTTTATTAGATTGGTGTTGTCATTTGAAATAATTTTAATTAATAATTGTTGACATTTTATATTTTAGAATATGTGGTTGCAATTTTATTTTGATTCTGGCCACATCATTAGCTTACATCACAATAAATAAAATGTAAAAGTCGCCCTCAAATAAATCCATTTCGTAAAAATCACTAAACAAAAACTTGCTAATTCCTTTCTAAAAAGATTTTATTGTAATTACAATTCAAGGAATATAAAATGCTGTTGTAGTAATGTGAGTTACCATATATAAATATTTCCCTTGACAATTTATTCTCACGTTCTTTAACACCCGGCTCTTCGTTTTTTTATTTATTTAAAAGCATTATATTACTGTTTCTTTTAATGCACATCTCATTTACATTGGCGGGGATAATATTGCTGGAAAATGATAGTGGATTAGAGTGTAAGTGCATAATATAGCCGACTGAAGTGCCCTAGTGCACACTGCTTAGGATTTTGCCGAGATTTCGGAAAATTCGCGATGGTTGGAATATGATGGCAACATTGTAACGGTATCGGTTTTATTAGAACCATAATGTGAAGACCATCGCGGATTTAGTGCTTTGGTAACGAGTGCATCGCGAATGTAAGGGGAAATAAAAGAATATTTACAATAAAACGTTTACTGTTCATTTGTTCTCTTATTTATACCACCTTGTTCTTTATTTGTTATAAACCATGCTGTTAAAAAAATTGTAACTGATAAGAAACCAATTAGAATAGTTTCATAGACAAAATAAAGCAGAAACATAACTTACCTGTTGCACAATAAAGCAAAAATGGATCATGAATATTTTTTAAACAAACTATATTTCTTAACTTGTATTTTATTTCCAACCTGCCAAAATCTACCGTTAAAACTGGCAATAGTATAATATCACATTTAAAATTACCAAAAGCAACACCTTTTCGAAGCACGTTAAACTTATTTTTAAAATTTCGGCATCCTTTTGTTGTGCACGTAGAAATTATTTTTAAATGCACAACTAAAATGTAAATAAGTTTTAATTAAAGAAATAATTGGTAGGAATGACTAATTAAAACTTCTGGCAACACTCGAGCGTGAAAAAGTTTGACATTCGCAGTAAAGTAGTGTAGACCGTGAACGTGAGTGTAGTTTGATTTGAATAAAGTATTTTTATGTAGTGATTTTAAGGAAAAACTGTAAGTTTTTTGACTGAAATCTATAATTATTAACGCATTGTTAAACTATACTAACACAGCCGATTACATTTATAAGTTTTGCGCACATTAACTGATCTCTTATCCGGAAATGCTTGTGATATACGTTTGAAAAAATAAAAGAAAAAGTTTTGTATCATCTGATGCATTTGTTGCATTCCGAAGTCGTTACGTCGACCCAATTGTAAGTATCGTCTTTGTACTTTGACTCTTTCTTTTTTGCGCGCGAATTTATTTGTTACAGAAAAAAACTTGCGCATTTTCGGTATCTTAAAATAGCTGAGATGGATCCAGTTGAAAATGTATGTAGTGTATAGAAGTGTGTCAGTAGGTGAGGGTTAGACTAATTGAATACAAAAAAAAATGTCTTACCTTAGCCTATATTCTTATTCTGAATACTTTTAACTAATTATGTAACTTGAACTGACTTTGAAATAGAAAAATAGTAGAACTATCAACAAATACAAGAATGTAACATGAAAATTCTCCCAAACAAAGTAGATTAATATAAATGAGAATTTATTTGGTACATTTAATGAATAATTGTGATTTAAACAATTTTCTATTAGTTAATGTGTATTTTTCTTAATACCCCAAAATATTAATGTTTATTAATATTCCATTGCTAATGTTTTAACTATTTAATATTCATATTCTTCGAGAGGGACATAAAACCATTTTTTTAAATCAAATCATTTAAACAATAGGTCACGGAATAGACACATTATTGTTAAAAACAATTATTCAAGCCAAAATAATTTATATACATTCTAATTTAACAGCTTTTTATGTAGTAATGATATTTAAAAAAAAATAAAACATTGTTTTAGGACACCATGTGAAGTGATTTGCCTTCTTATCACCATGTCTGGGTTAAGTAGCCCTGGGAGATAAAATGGTAGCCCATTAGGAGAGTTAATTGTAAAATTCTCGGGATAGTTTCAAAGTCTAATGATAACATGAGTAGTTAACTGTTTATGTACTATAAAAACTTATTTTTTACCTTTATATAAAGTTATTATTAAATTTAAACAATGTTACTTCAAGCTAATATTATAAATGAGAATATTTGAATTAATAAAACTTTCGTAAGACATTTATAACAATAATAATAATAATAATTAATTTAATCAAATACATAAAAACAACACAATTACAACAATGAAAGAACCAAACATGAGGTAATAAACAAATAAAAAAAAAGGAATCAAACATAGGAAAGTATAACTTATATACAGCTTTATATTCAGAAAGAATTACAAAATAAAGAATTTTACTACACTACTTATGAAATGACTTAACTCATGTGTAAATGTTGGTACCGACTAGTTTCGAGACGATGGGGAGTCCCCCTTAGTCTTAGTAGTCTGCTTAGTGAAGCAGTTTTTACAAGTAGCATAATGAGAACATTACAATGGATGGTTTTTTGATAACTTCAAATTGTCACGGATTTCAATTAAATTTGCTTAAAACATGTAAACAACTATAGATTCCTATTTATTTAGTTTTTTTTTTTATTGGAAGTCACAGGAATTGGTTTATTATGTTTATAATTGTTACATTTTTTTTATAAACAATTTTTGTTCTTAGGTGTCCCGTCACTTAAAAGTGGTTTGTTAATAAGTAAATATATAAATAATAAGAGATGAGCTAATTTTATCCAATAACAGCAGCTCACCTCTGACTGAAACATTTTTTTTTCAAAAATCAGAAAATCAAAAAAAAGCTTTATGCAGGTCACATCTCATTTTACCCCCTTTTGTGATGTTTCGTGATTTTTTTTCCAAAGTCTCCCTTTTAGTTGGTCCTATGATTAATTTCTTGTCACTTTGTGTCCACCGATCGTGGTCGTGGCGTAACGGTGCCGAGTAACCGATGACCTTTATACCTTCAAGTTGAGAGCCACAAGCACGCTGACTCACGTCTCCCCGACCCAGTAATTTCAACCGTTATTGTTACATTGTACCAAAATACGTACTTTACGACGAGTTTTAACTGCACATGGTAATAAGATTATTGGAACTCCACATCCTCGTCACTTGTAATATCATCCCTTTCGTTTGCAGTGAACACAGCGACTCGATTTTATCTCCCGTATAACACGGATCTTGCCCCGTACAACGTGAAGATATCTAGATAGATCCATGTATCATTAAAAGATTGAATTAAAATGTTGTCTACATCATTAATAGAAAACTTTTAACTTCCATATAAATTTACCTTTCATTGCTGTGCAGCCACTATCAGAAATTGCTACGCATTGCTGAAATTTAAACGAAAATTAAATAAATGAAGATTTAATAAATAAAACCATTTATGACACTCTATCAGAAAATATCATCACCAACTATATCGCATGATAACATTTTAAGGACAGACTTATGTAAGAAAAAAACTCACGGCAAAGTTAGCATCGAATTCAAATCCATTGCTACAAAACAGTTGTATTGGAACTCCTCCGGTGCAGAAGTAAAATGAATCGCACAGAGTTGGATGAGGAACGTTTCCAAACACTCCGGGTGGACAGATTGGAGCCGGCGTTGTAGTTTGAATATGGCCTGTCGTAGTTTGAACCTCTTCAGTCGTAACAGTTGGCTCATCAGAGCTGAATCCATTATCAGAAGTCGAAGACATTTCTGTAGATGTATCTGTAGTGGTTCTTAAGTCTTCTGTACTTAATAAAGTATCTGTTGTTGATTGTAATTCTTCACCAGCTGTCGTTGGTCGCGTTGTCGATGATAATACCTCCGTTGTATGTTTAATAGTGCTTACTTCAGACATCGTCGAATCAGAGCTTATTGTTGCACCGTCTGTGGTGATAACACTTTCTTCGGTAGTTTTAGTTAAATCATCCTCTTCGGATGTTGTATCCGGACTTGATGTTGTACTCGACGTTACCGGATAGTTACTAGTATTACTATCAGTGGTGAACTTGGTATATTCTTCATTTGTCGTCGTCGATTCGCCAATGACAGTCGTCGTATCTGCGAACCAATTAAGAAACGTATAAAATAACATTAATTAAATATAATCTACTTTTTATTTCTGTAAAGTAATCATTACCTCTCATTGCCGTACAACCACTATCAGTAACTGGGACGCAATGCTGAAATCAAAATAGAAATTATAGATACATAAAATAAAATATTTGTCTGTGAAATGTGAACGGAATAGTCTGTATCAAACAGATAAGTAGGTTTAAAATACTCACACCAATGGCAGCGTCGAATTCGAAACCATAGCTACAAAACAGTTTTATTGGAATCCCGCCGGTGCATAAGTAAAACGAATCGCACAGTGTTGGGTGAGGTATATTACCAAACACTCCCGGAGGACATATCGGAGCTTCTGATGTAGTTTCGGTACTTCTAGATGTAGTTGTCGAGGTGATTCCATCAGTTGTATCCATTTCTGTAGATAAATCTGTGGTTTTCGTAGTCTCCACTGTTATTTCCACATTTTTCGTAGTCTCTAAGAGATTTGTTGTAGACTCTCCTTTTGTGGTCTTTGTTTGGAATGTCGTTTCTTCATCAGGGGTTACATCGTTATTGGTGGTCGTTTGTAAATCGACTGTACTTGATGATATGTTGTCAGGTGTAGAATTATCACCAAAAGTGGAAGACGAGGTAGTAGACGGGGTTGATGATGGAGCAAAACTATCAGTTACTGTCGATTCTGTGTCCACAGTTGTGTCTACTTCCGAAGCAATATTCTGTTCAGTAGTCGATTCTGAATAATTTGCTTCAGTTGTTAATTCAGTATTCGATGTACTTTCGATTCCATTAGTGTTACTAGTACTAGTTTCAGTGGTAAACTGAGTATATTCTTTATTAGTAGTTGTCGACTGGTCGTTGGAATTAGTGGTCGTGCCTATAAGTAAAATTTTACATATTGAAACAATATCGCTACATATAAATTATAAATCAAGATATTATAAAAATTTTAAAAGATATATACTTTACCTCTCATTGCTGTACATCCACTATCTGTAACTGGTACGCAGTGCTGAAAGTAAAATAAGTGGTATTCACGTAAAGCCATTTATATCAAAACGATTTTTTTTTAATTATATGTATTGAGAGTGTGAACATAATGACCACTATATTGTGTACTATGTGAGAATGTGCACGGAATTAAAAAGTTATACCTTTAACATTTATATCATTCACTATTGTAGCATTTAGTACTTCGTAAATATTTATCATACGTATAAAATACTCACGGCTAAGTTAGCATCGAATTCATATCCATTGCTACAAAACAGTTGTATTGGAACTCCTCCGGTGCAGAAGTAAAATGAGTCGCACAGAGTTGGATGGGGGACGTTTCCAAACACTCCGGGTGGACAGATTGGAGCTGGCGTTGTTGCTTCAACAGGGTGGTGAGTGAGCGCGGTGCCTGCGCCCACGCCGAAGCCGTTGACGACGTTGACAACGCCCGCGGGCAAGCCCGCCTCCTTCAGCAGCGCGGCCAGCGCCAGGGCAGTTAGTGGCGTTTGCTCTGCCGGCTTTACTACCACGGTACAACCTGACAATTGCAGAAAATTTAATATCTTAAACGATATTCTATTTGAATTAGAGTCAACAGCAGCTGTAGCACAACGGTTAGAGCTATACTTAATGTTTGATAATAAAAAAATTACCCGCAGCCAAGGCAGCAACAACTTTGACAACAAATAGAAGGATTGGACCGTTCCACGGCAGGATGAGGCCGCATACACCAATTGGCTGCTTCAGTGTGTACGAGAAGACTTCTCCGTCTAAAAAAACAAAAGAATCACAATGCTTACCCTCAGAATTACAGCTATCTCAGAGAATTTTGTTTACTTAGGCGAGAATACTTACTCATAGGAATGGTGTCGCCTTGTATTTTATCAGCCAAACTGGCTAAATATCTGATATTTTCAACAACCCCGGTCTTCAAAGACATGACTGCGGACGATAGGACCATTCCATTATTGTGACACTCTAACTCAGCCAGGTACTGCGCATCGCGTTCCACCAGGTCGGCGAACTTATCTAGGATAGCCCAACGCTTTGAGGCATCCAATAGTCTCCACTCGGAGTTGCGATGGAACGCACGTTTCGCTGCCGCCACCGCCAAGTTAATATCGGCCTACAAGAATTAACCACAGATAATAAAATTGTTTGTCCTGTTCTAAACAATCACTATAGAGTTACGGTCGAGATATGTATGGGGACAACTGCTGTCTTTCATCTTCTCTTCTAGAATCGCACTTTTGAATTTGATAATTGTCTTAATTACAAAAGGATACGTCCTTGCTTAATTATGGTATATGTGAGCAATTATACCCTTATTTTTTTTAATTCTGTAAATTAAAACTTCTTTTATCATTTTGTTCTTCGGTACTGCAAAGGGAAGGTTTGTTGCTAGTTTTTTTTTAATATTGTTTATTGTATATGTTTGCAATTACCTCATTGCCCTCAGCAACTGTCGCGATAACGGAAGCATCGTGAGGATTGTAAGTATCGAAGGTCTTGCCGCTGACAGCGTCCACCCACTGGTTGTCGATGAAGAGCTAGAAAAACAAAAATAAATTACTGAAAACTTAAGTTTGTATAAATAATTTGGAATCTAATTCCTTGTTAAGATTGGTTACAATTGTAGCTTCTGTACGCAGCAACTGAGTATAATGTATATTAGCATTATCGCGTATGGTCAAAGAAGCGAAAGTGGAAATAAATCTCGGACTGCGATAGTTGTGAAATATCCAGCAACAACTGTGGACAAGAGTCAGGGTACCTAAACTAAGTTAATTTCGATTTACATTATCAGGAATGTGGAAGGCGTGGAAAGAAAGCCAGACATTTAGTATAAGATAAAGAATTGCTTTCCTTCTTAATGCTGACAACTGAAAATACGTAATATAAAAATTACAACTGTAACTCTTTCGATGAGGTTTCAAGTCTTTTTGGAGTTGAAAGAGATAACAAAAAGAACAAACCTTAGTGTATTTGATCTCTGGTGCCATTGTCGGGCGAGGACGCGATAGACACTTTGATAGAAACGAGAAGCTACAGCCCAGGGAGTTCCGTGAGTGAGGCATTGTGTGTCAGTATTTATCTAATATATCCCTTAAAACTAATCAGATATATGTACGATTCTTGTCGAATTTATTATATAAGTATTATTATCAAATAAATATTTGATAAATAATTTTATTTGTGAAGCATAATACTCACCAATCATTTTATTTATGAAAATGTTCATTCTTTCATAGCGTAGCGATTTAAGATAAACTTTCATCTTTCAAAATAATTTATAGTGTTCATACAATTTTTCTTTGACCGTATGAAAACACTTTGATTATTAAAAACATTAGCAAATATTATTATTAAAATGCAGCTCTCTCAGGTCCTTCAGCACCACGTCTACCCAGCGATACCTGGGGCGGCCAACCGGGCGTCGACCACTTGGCCGTCCCAAGTACGCGCGCTTTGCACTGCGAACTTGAATTATAAGTCATTCGTTATTAATTACAGATTTAATATATTTGAAAATTATTGTATATTGAAATTACTCGGTACGGACGCCGATTTACACGTGAGTAAAGCCGTTTTTATAATTAGTATAATTTGAATTATCTATAAGCGATATATTGTGACTTATAGTCGACCGGTTCAAGGTGGCTATCTGGTTAGATATACCGATGTCGTATAAAAACATTGTACACATAAAACAGTTAAGAAATAACTTCGATTTAAGAAATTAAATCGATGAATGCTCTTGAGTATTAGTAACAAAAAAATTAATCAAATATAATATACTATCTCATGTCTGTAAGTGACTAACTTAGTGAACTAAGTTCGTGATTAGAGGTTGACAAAGGGGACGGTCAGTTTGACCTCTGCGTGATATGATAACCTTTGCCATTGATAGCGCATCTATTTTCCGGGCGTATAAATAATCAAAAATTTATATAATAACATACTGTATATTGCAAATTGCAAATAACTGAGTTTTTTTTCTTGTCATTTGAAGTCGCGGACTCGAAGTCCGTAGTTTATGTTTTTAATTATTAGTCGATTTCAATAAATTACGAAATGATTTTAAAGTGTATTAAACATGTTTTAACATTTCTCATCTTTGGTAAGTCTTATGTAATATAAAAATAGTAGCCTATGTTTTCTTCCAATGTTCTATATTTATGCTAAATTATATTGTGATCTGTTTAGCTGTTCTGGAGATACTTGATAACAAACATCTCTCATACAAACTTCCGAATGTATAATATTCGTATTAGTTCCAATAAAACTTAATTACATACTATGACTATTATTCCAACTATAGGGATCCGTAAACTCTGTAGTGAGAAGACTTGTATCTTATAATAGTTTGAATCATCTATTACTGCCTCTCAATAGGCGTCGCGGTGTCACGTGAAATTCATGCTCCCACGATTACCAAGGGAGGGAGGGAAAAAAAAATCTATGAATGCCTCTATTGTCATAGTTTGCAACTAACTGAGATGCACTATCGTTATCTGCAAATGTACGCAAATATACGCAAATATTTCTGTAATAATTTTCAATGTTTACAGTTTCTCGGATTAGTGCTGAGGATATCTCAAAGAATCAAACTTCTAACATCCCAGTAAGTATGTTTTCTAAAAAAAAAAGAAAGCGAATATTTATTTACTAGAATTGAACGCTACATTTTTACATCTCGTTTGATTTAATTTTTGTTTTGACTTAAATATACATTGTTTAAGTAGATATAAAATTTTAACAAAGAAATCCTTGACTAAAGAGGAAAAGAAAAAAAACTGTTAAAAATAAAATCCTTGATTACGAATTATTTTTAAAATTCGAACTACAGCCGATCACTAATTCAATGTGGGTACTAAATGAAATGTTGCAGTTTATAGATCCCCTAATAGAAGAACAAAGTGCCAAGTTATGGAATGCAACAAGCGGAGAATTTGATAAATTCTTAGAAAAATATAGCGATTGGTGCAATCCTATGTCTTATTACTTACCTGACTTCAAAGCTGAAGGTCGTCGAATTAGTGAAGTTAGTAAGTACAGCGTGAAGTACATCTATCGAATTATAATCTCATAAAAAATCTTTTTAAACTATAGTTGTAGCTGGCAATACCAGAAAAAGTAAAGCTCCTGAGGATCATAGCATAATATAAAAGTCTAATGTTGTCAAATGTTACTTTTATATTTTTAGAATGCATCGAATACATTTGGAAAATGCGATACAAAATGGAGGAACAGTTAAGAGAATTCGTGTCATGTAAGTTGTTAAAGTTAATTAGCTAAGTAATGTAACCGTAGGTTTCCACTACTGAAGCGCCTAAGAATGTATTAGTTATCTGTGTTTTTAAGGAGGGATGAAAAACTTACTTTTCTGTTTTGGCAACGAAAGCCAGAACTTACCTTAATAAGATATGGTGTACAGGTCCTCATAGATACGACGTCAAACCTATCGTCATAGATGGTGATGATGCAGTAATTGGAGAGATTCCCCATATGGTATGAAATATTATTCTAAGTGTTATATTAGTAATTGACAGGTCTGAGTTAAGATTAAAGCAACGATAGACGAATGTGGAAGTAGCCCTAAGTTGGAAATATGCAGCGGGTACGTAGACTTAAAAAGTTTAAAGATTTCGAAACATAATGATAAGAAGATTGATGATGTATGTAAAAACAAGACAGTAAAAATAATAGTTTAAAAATGTATTAAATGCAATCTTCCTAATAACTTAAAGAACAAAGTTTGGATAGATAAATGTTTATTAGATTAGAATGAAAGATAGATTAGTCCAAAACATGACAGAGACTACCCTATTAAAATTTATTTTAAATCCACACGAGTCGCAGGTGACAGTTAAAATGAAATAAGTACTACAGATTCCGAAGTTCATCATATCAGCCACACGTTGCCCACTGCTGGACATACGCCTCCTTAAAATATCGTCACGGCGATCGGTCCTCGGCCACCCTCATCCAGGCGACTTCCGGAAACTTTTGATACCATCCATCATCATCATCCTGGATACTTCCGCAATCTCTTGTTACCGAACTTTATGTATAATTAACATTATGTAGTAACAGTTAGGCTTTGTCTTTTATTGTTTCAGGGGGCTATTGGTTGGCTTAGTTCTGGCCCTCAGATTTGGGATTTCAAATGCGGCGGAGTACTTATCAGCGAAAAATTTGTGCTCACCGCTGCCCATTGTTCGAAAGTATCAAAGCGTGATAAAACTGTCACTGATGTCTCACCAAAAATTGTACGATTTGGTGTTGTTGATATTGTAAAGGTAGGTAATATTAAACTATTAAAATTTTCGTGAGCCATTTCACTATACTACTTATAAAACGGCTTAACTCACGTGTAACTTGGTGTCAGTACCGACTAGTTTCGAGCCCATCGGGGGCTCATCTTCAGGGTGAGTCGGAACGGTACTATAGCGCGTTCGAGGCCCGTCGCTCGCTCAAAAATTGCCATTTGAAATTAACTGTAAACCTCAACATCACCTCACCCTTATCAATACAGTAAACAAACAATTGAATATCAAATGAAAAAAATATCGGTAATCCAAAGTGAAACGTCACAACTTCAAAACACAATCATTGTGTTAAGAACGACATTCAATTCAATTGTAGTAGCGTCGGTATAATTTCGGCATATTGAAAAAACCGCCACCCCACAGTTTGCGGGTATTAATATCAATATATCAATAGTCCACAAAGCAGAGGCGTGATCTATAGATCATCGGGTAAGTGCCCCGCTTTTTTGTCCCCTCTATAAAATCGATGATTACCGATCGGTTCCGGCTCACTGTTTTGATTGGACCGTGATTTATTGCGATTGACTCCTCCATTCAACACTATGTTTAATTAAATTTTAAACGGTTTAAATTTAGAACTGATTTGAAATGGTTTTTAAATGTTTGGATAACAGTTTTTTTTTAATTTCATGGCCTGGTTACTGGACGTTTGAGCCAAATATTGTATTTAGATAATAGTTAAAATTGTTTTCTAGTGTTCATCTATATGACTGAATAAGAATTGATTAATTATTGTGTTTTAACTTTATTGTCTTGGCTGTTGTCGCTCAAACGTGGCGAAGTCTCGTAAGAGCTGGAACGCGACCGGCGCGCCGCTAAGACCCGATCCATACGTACTTAATTACACTCGGCGAACACAATGGAAGTGCCACATTGATAGCTACAGCAGCGCTGGGGGAGGCCGGGGGAGGCCGGAGGATGCTGGGGTAGATAGGAATCGTATGTTTTCGGATTAATTCGTTCGTAAAATCGTCTCCGCCGATAAGAATGGCAACTGCTGTGTACTAATTGAATCTACAATTGCGTCGGGATGTCTGATTTCATTAGGTGGCTGTGCGAGTGGGGTGCAGGGGGTAAGCACGTATTGAGAGATGTTGCCGCCCCGCGGCCCGCAGCCCGCTGCCGGCAAGAAAAACTGTTTGTGAAGCGTTAAGAATACGAGCATTCAGTAATTAATATAAATGCGAATTAATGGTTCTGTATGAAAATTCTTAATAGCATTAAATTAATATACTAAAGAGTTTTCAGACACAAAATCATAATCATAATATATATAAAGTCAATGAAAATTTTCTTTATTTCATTTGTTTTGTAATTTACAAACTCAATCTGAAACTTTAAAAACTGTTTACATTAGACAATACATTTTTAATATTCCAATGAATGCAGGATGACTATATTATTGTTATTCTTTAATTATTAATAAGTCAACTTTATTGGGTTAGTATTTTAAGTAACGAAGCCTCCGTCCCATACGTTTCCCATGCACCCCTTTTAAAACAGATAAACGTATATTCGAATTAAGAAGCACATAAACGTACTCAATAACTCCGCGCGGATGTTCGTAAGACACGAAGTTTCTTCAGAGCAACACGACGGGGGCGAAAATGTGTATTGTTTCAGAATAATGGTATTTATACGCTACATTGGTTTCAAGGGAAATCACTCTGCGAGTCGTCCATAGCGTCGGCAGCAGGCGCCGCGGCCGCCGGCGACGAGCGGGCGGCGAGCGGGCGGCGAGCGGGCGGCCCGCTGTACGCCGCGCGCGTCTCTTGCGACGTTTCACTATCGGAGCCGCCTGCCGAATTCGATATTACTTAAGCTCGTATTGAAATTTCCAGGGAACGGGTGGAGGCGTCGATTTGGTGGAATATTAAACATTCACGATTATTAGTTTGTCCTCCACGCGGCGGGTACGCATTTGGTAGTCTAAGCGGGTAGTTCCGACGGGGACTCGGAAAGTGTGTTAACGAGTGCCCCGGATTGATGTATCGTTTGTTTTGCTAATGGGGATTACGTAAAGCCGCCTCGGCTGATGACTTCTTAGAAAGAACTTATACCAAGTAACTACTCTTTAGTATATGAACATTTTAAAGCTGTATAGTATGCTTATGTTCCCCAATATTCCTTAAAATATTCTACGCGAAGGCTCTATATGTACAAAACAGATCACAGAAATTACCCTAACCTTGGCTCGAATGAAAAATGAAAGTATGAACATAGAAACGGCGATATTAGAAAGGCGCTGTACGTTCTTGCATTACCAGCTAATGGAAAAACAACGGAAAAAGCATCGCCTCGAACAGCGGAGTCAGTCGAGTGAACAAAGTCGGTGCGCAGGAGAAGCCTCGGAGGAAAGAGCTGGAAGAAAATTGGTATCGTATGATCTGCTTTTTATACAGATAAGTAAAGGGTCCCCACAAAGGCGGCTATCGGAAGGAAAACGAAAGGGTAATGCGGGCGTAAGACGCGCATCGTCACACACGGCCTAATCATCCCCCTGCCCCCCACCCGGCGTCACTCGCCACCCCAACTTTTGCATATTGCCCAAATTGCCCGCGCTTCCCCAACGAGGGCGAACATTTTTGCTGGCGGCTTACTTCTTTACACGATTTACCATCGCATCATCGGACGCCGCTCGATTTTGTATTCTCCGCCTTAAATAATAAAGCACTCTTATTGTTTTCACACATGTTGTCCTTTCATACGCGACTCATTACGATTTTTGCTCTCAAATCACTAATTGTCGTTGAATTTTCCCCTTTAGTCCGTTGTAACAAGGTCGCTCCGACGGGTTATCCGTTTAGACGTTTCAGTGACATTTGAGGGATGTTTCTTGATGTTAGAGCTCTGTCAGTATTGATTTTTTAATGTGTATCACAACTACGTCGTATGAAAGTTAAATTAATGGAATTAATGTCCGAAGCGAAGCACGAAGTTTTATATTGAGAGTTTTAATATGGCGACGTTAGTCATCGTCGCGTAAGTATAATTAGTTTTGTGGAAATGACAACGATCCATTAATATGTTTAAATACAGAGTCGGGCGCGAGATAAGAGATCGCCGACATAAATAGCATCGGGAAGGACAAGGCTTTTGATAAAAGATACCGGAGGAGATGTGAGCTCAGATTGCGACTTGATTTACGCTAACATCGACGACGTTGGAACTGAATCTTTTGATCAAACAGGACGTTGCAGCGACACGTGACAATAAAAAAGGAGTAGCAAACAAATCCAGCGAAAGCGCGAGATGGAACTAGTGAGTAGTAAAGGTGTCAATAACGAAAGAACATCGTAACGAAGTATTCTGTATAAAACAGCGCGGCCACAAATGTATAGATGTACTCAAGAACACATTCTGCATAGATTCCGTAGACATTTCTTCCAACTTCTTTGTTACAACCCTTACCAAGTTTGTTGTCATGAAAAGATTACCAGATTGTAACTCTTTCGTGGGTAGGTTGTTGTAACAGTTATCATTCGACATCAGTTAAATCACGTGTCCGCTACCGTCAACCATAAATGTCAAGGCGTGGACAAGTTTTTTGCAAAGCCGCGATCATCCGCCGCCGCGATAGCCACAATCTACATCTTGAATTATGATAATCGTCAACATTACGCCGGTCTTGCATTAAATGGAATTATTTCTAGAAATCGCTAACCCACTTTGAAGAGTCGGAGTGCGGTAATTAATGTCAATTTTATTTATAATTACGCGGCGACCGAGAGAGGGAATTTGTGTGAGGAAAAAATTCATATGCGCTTCAGCGCGACATACAAGTATGCGAGTGTCGACATCTCCGAGTATTAACCGGCCACGGAATGAAGGCTAGTATACTGCCCCCCATTACTCTATGTCCACGCACTAACGACTCATTATTAAGTCGGTAAAAAATAGGCTCGTGCCGTAAACGCACAGTTTTTACCGAGACCAGCCCGACCGTTTAGAGTGCCTACGTTCCGGTTTCGGAGGCTCTGTTGCTAGAAGTTATTAAATTAAACATACCATATCATCTCATTACATCCAGAGATGGCACCTCTGTGCAACTATGGATTAAAGCGAATTCTCTACGGATACGTACGTTTATATCAAACGATCCCAACCTACAAAGACTTCCTAGTTACCCCGTCGCCCCCTCCACGTGGCTGCCATTGTATTCACATAGTCGAGTGAACTGAATCAATTATTGTCGCCAGTAATGATCCACTAATAGCATGCTAAGTGCCGTCTTACACGGCCATCTCGCATGCGACCTGGTCGTGACCAGCTTACCTTATATAACATATTAATCGTTTACACTTTAGAGCTTTAGACTATCGATGTATTTGTTTTATTTATAGAATTCTTTATTGAAAACTTTCTTTGTTTTGTATTACATCGTCAACATGAAATTAAACTTGCCGTCACCCTCGACTAGGTTGAGATTAAAAAAATATTCTGTAGTGTGTTCTTCTAGACTGTTATCTCCAACTATGCCATCAACACGATCCAGTTAACTGGTCCATCCATACATCTATCTGAACTTAGGCACTTATAATATTAGTAAGATAAATAGATAGAGAGAGAAGACTACATTAATCGCTTGTCACAAAACAATTAGAATCGAATATTCATTCAAGTTTTTGTACCGAAGACTACACGAGTGCTAGTTAGGGAATAAAACTTAGTATTAATTGGTAGTTTGGTAGTTTAACTTGGTATTAATTTCTGGTATCGAGCACTTGATATATCGTCGTTTTCCATTCTCTGTGTGTTATTTGCTAACTAAACTTGCATACGGGTATTTAAACGACACGAACACTAGAAGTGACATTGGTTAAGAAATAAAATAATCGATGTAGCAATCTTGATTCTTAATTGATTAATATTTTATAATAACAATGGAAGTCATGTTAATTTAATCTAGAAATATTTTAGGAGACTTTCTAGATATGTTAGGTAACAATGAAAAAAATAGTAAACAACTTTACTTCACAGTTTAAATTAAGTATTCGAACTGTAAATTTACAACTTAAGTGTATAGGTTAAATTTTAACTGTAAATTAAATTTTACAGTTCTCAGTTTTGATTATACTGGCACAGTTTTAACTGGAATGTCATACTATGCAGTTAAAACTAAATGTATATTAATACAGACTTGTAAAATTCTCAGATTTAAGTTTTATAATTTTCGTTGTCATTTCCAGTATATTCCCAGATCAACGTTCGGTCCCCCTGCCTGCTCTTTATTTGCACAACTCCTTAATGCTTTATTTCGTCTATTTGCTTAGTCTAATTAGAAAACTCCGCATCGGCTAATGGTTAATATTGAATTTTGTCTCTTTTTGCTCGCAGTTCTATTGATATCTATTTCTGTCGTAATCCAACAGTTTATCTTTACTCTATGGTTACTCTAATTTATAGCTTATTACTATCATTTTAAGGCTCTTTCTTGCATTAAACATAGGAAATAGAATACATTAATTATAGTTTAATAAAGAAATTGAGTGAAGTTCATTCATAGTCTTACGAGATGCTATACAGTACTGACTTTGATACAGTTTAAGGCTTTGATTAATGGTGTCCAATTTCTTTTACGTTAATAAGTTAAACTAAGCACTAATAGTCGAGAGTTCGAATCCCGCCATTCGACTATTGTAAACCATATCCAAGCACAAATTAGAGCATAGTGCAAGTGGTAAAAGAAATGTTAGTAAATTAACAAAAATCTGATAAAATTTTGTACTAAAAAAAAACTTTAAAATATATAAATAACATTTACTTACAGTACTTAGAGCGTTACTTAAACAGATGCTAAGTCTACATTCTCTACGGAAGTAAGTAGTTTGAAATATTTTACGTTATTTCATAATAATAATTCAACATTATTCCTATTTTCCATTGTACGATTTATAGCAATTGTTTAATTTAAATCCGGACTTTGTAGAAACGGGAGTCTTGTTACGAAGGGCATCCGTTGCGTCCTACGGGACGGGACCTTGTTATTTCATCAATCTCCGGAACGTTCCTCAACATCGGAAAGTAAGTGAGCGCGACTCGATAACGAAATTCCTCTTCACTCCTATTGACATAATAAATAGATTAATTATAACATGCATTTCAGAAACGGGGATATATTAATATGTCTAATTAAACTATTAAAACTTTCGTGAGACATTTCACTATACTACTTATAAAACGGCTTAACTCACGTGCAACTCGGT